>RDPX01000056.1:3054756-3067491 GCA_003991215.1 Morbakka virulenta
CGGTTTCTTTCTTGGAAATGCTCGAACAAAGCGAATCTACTTATGATATCATCCTTCCTTATCCAATGCCCTAGCGATCTAAGCTGACGTTGGAACATTTTATCGCTCAAATTACCTCTCTTTACACGTCTGAGTATTTCATCGTTTCTTACTCTGTCTATTCTTCTAATCCCAAGGATGAACCGGTAACAACTTGTTCCAAAGGAGTCGATTTCTTTCTTTATTGCTTTGGTTGTAACCCATGTTTTAGAGTTGTAGAAAATAATGGAGACTGTAAGTGAATCGAAGAGGTGTAACTTCACTGCCAGGGAGATGTCTTTTGATTTCCAGATTGTTGCTAGTTTCCAGAACTGACTCCAGGCCAATCCTTTTCGTCTTTTGAAGTCCGTATGCCAGTCAGCTAAGATATACTAAGAAACAAAGTCAATGTTTTCTTTGTTAGGTGATGTCATATCAATCAATCGGTTTGAGTGCCTTTTGAGTTATATGCATTTCATAGACACAACAGAAATAAAGAAAAAGATCATCCAAGTTATGAAAGTGGTTCTACTGCCTTACGCGCTGCTGAGTAAGATGCTTGTCATGGAGTCAGAAGAGCGAAACTCTACTGAGAAGAAAATCATTGTTTTTAAAGAAACCAGCTGTTTGAAAGAATACAATGATAATAAACCTAACAATATGGGCTACAAAAAGTTTTTACTAGAGCAGGGGTGTCAGGTATTGTGCTTGTTTTTGAAATTTTACGGGATAAAGTATGAATTTGCAAGGTCCAATTGTAAAGTTAGGAAATGCATTGAGCAGACATGCTGATTGACTTTTACCGTATTGACGTCAAAGACAAAAAATGGTACAGTAAAATGGCATATCTTTAGCTAGATGTTGCAGTGATGAATGCATGGGTTCTTTATTGACATCATATGGAAGTCATATCGCTTTTCAGGCTTTTGGCTAAGATCAACTGTAAAGTTCTGGTGTCTCCTATGTTGGGCCTTGAGCTATAAGGCTCAATCAAATAGAACAGATGCTCTTGAGATGCTCTATTTAAAGCCAAGAGGAAGGACCCTCGCAAGATGTGTCACAGAGGGCGATCGGTAAGTCTTGCATTTTATGTTGTCTTGCGTGCTTGTTGTCCATCTTTTTCTTAAAATGTTGCTTTCTTTCAGGCTTTTTATAGATGAAACCTGTGAAAGACAAAAATGGGCTCACTGTTTACCAGGAGTACAATTAATGAAAGGACGATATGAAGTATTTGAAGCAGAAGTAATTTATGTAACCTCAATATTTCAGATGCTGAATTCAAGATGTCTTAACCAGAGCCGGTATGTTGCCTGTGAAAAAAGTGGTCCTTTGTCTATCGAATTAGAATCGATACTCTATTAAATAAAACCCTATATCGTAAGAAAAAGAGTACCATACCTACAGAATTACTAAGTCATATTAAAATATTCATACTGTACACCATCATCTTTAAAATAGTACATTCAAAATTCGTATTAGCACCCAATGGGTTTTTGAAAATGGCTATCAGAAATAACTAGCTCATGCAAGAATTAAAATCCCTAAAACGCCAGTAAAACGGAAAGAATACAAGAAATTGGGCTGATATTTTCAAGAATTGTTTCTCTCATGTATAAGAAATGGTAAAAATTAAAAAAAGATATTGATAACATCAAATCCAGACATTATTTAATCTCGCTGGAATAACCCTATTATCTGTAGGATATCCAATAATAAAAATCCAGCTCCTCGTTGTTGCTGTCTCTTGAATAACAGAATCATGTTTTTATGCTCCATTAAGTATTTCTAAACTTTTATAAACATTTGATTTGTTTTATTGTGCGATACTTTACGGATAATTTTTGTACCTCTCTGGTTAGACCATAATGCCCGTAAAGTAACCTGATTATTTTATTATAATGATTGCTTTTACTTTGATGGAATGTATTGCCTTTCGAAAAGCCATGTTTTAACTTTTGTCTCACTACTCAGTTTTGTGTTGTGATATCAAAAATAATATTAACTTTATACCGTTAGCTCTAGATGTTTGCATTTGAATATATCTATATATCTATTTGAAACAGGTCAAAACCAAGACAGAGAGGAGAAGCTTTGAAATAGAGAAACTCAAACAAATAGCAGTTTGCTAGCTTGCCAAAGTAATTTCAGCTTAGCTTACAAAGATGGGTGCAAAAACGTAATACTTTCCGAGTATCATGGCAAAAACCTTTAGTTCCTAGACTTTCTGGAGTGTTTTTGTTAGTTTTTCTTTTGTACTCGTGAGTCACCACACATCATGGCTAAAAAGACACTCGAGGATGAGGGTTAATGAGATGGACAGACTGACAGGTGGATGATGATAAGTATTGTGAAAGGGACGAAAGATATAAATGAATGATTAAAATTTAATGACTTATAAGGAAGTCTTTGACAGGAATGTTCAAATATCATCTGTAACGCTTTGAAGCATGGTGATACTGTAGATGGAAGTGTGTTGACACTTGAGAAATTCTTCAATTGATGGTAGACTTCAAGTTCTGTTTATTTTACCTAGGTTACTACAACGGGTTGCACTGGTGCTACAGTAAAAAAAAATAAGAAATTTTGGTACATATTTAAAGATGGTAGCGACATATTCCGTTCACTATCTTGGCAAAAAATTCCCAAACTAAAGATAATTTGGATTCTAAAAATGGTGAGGGCACTTGTTAGGGAAAGGACGTTTATTAGCATGATTTCCGTATTTTTTATTTTATTTTATGGATCATTATTTTGTTGATGAGATGCTTGATTGCCTATCAAGTACATCAGGTTGTTACACAATGCTTAAAATCGCTTTCTTTTTTTTCCTCGCAGGTACAGAACACCAATATTACGTGGAGATGTGGACCCAAACATCGACAAATTCAGCACAATTGAAAAACTAATGGCTGCCGATTTGGAAAATTGGCTATGTAACCTTGATACCTGAATTTGTTGTTAGATACCTCTTTAAGTTTTGTACTTGTCTAGCAACATTTTTTCAAATGCCAAATGATGTCCAAACTGATTTCCCACAGAAAATGTACTGTGAACTCAGGTCTGAAGGATCATTCAGTAGAACAGGTTTGTCACGGTATCCACAAGTGTTGCTACACATCCCGCTCAAAGGAACTTTAATATTGTACTTATTTTTATCTGTTAGCTCTACGTACTGTTGAGACTTGCTCAGGAAAACATGCTTAGGTATTGGAGAGCCTAAACATGTCTATAGTTAGACTTAAAAGCCACGATCAGAAATAATGTCAGTTATCGTACAGCGTATATTGGACAAAAGTGTTAAGGTTATTTTATCATTTAGTTTAAAAGGCTATCCATCGCTAACTGGTATGTATTTGCACCCTGGCAATCAGAAATCAATTCGAATGTGAAAAATGTTTGAGAAACGCTTCGACAGCATGTAATTGTTTACTCAAAATTGAATTCTCACTGTGCATAGTTTTAAGCACATTAGAAATTTGAGTTTAGGTATTGATACTGTGCCAGAATGTAGCACGAAAGAATTTTTTCCAACAAAATCCCGGGTTAGCCATCAACAGAATCGATAATAACAGACGTTTGAGTGCTTATTGACATTTGAGTTGAAGATGTCCATGTTGTAGTCCTCCGGGAGTCAATCTTGTGGCAAAGTGTTCCACAGATTGGAGGTTCGTGGAAAAAAATCATTTCATGAAATTCCGTTTGATGTTAGGCCAATGGAAAAAGAAAGGAAAATTCTTTGCAAGACGCATTCTTGCTGTAAAAGTTTTACCAGGAGGAGCTAAGGACTGAAGCTCAATCAAGCACTTACCATGGAAATACAGATAAAGTAGAGAAAGGCTAGCAATGTCTTTTCTGTGAGAAAGGGGCTGCAGAGAACCGAATAGGGCATCTCCAACAAGATTGCAAAGCCGATTTTGAATTCTGTCAAAGCAAGAAAGAGTGCCCTGCGCAGGACCTCCCCAGATGTACAGCAGTACTCCATCTTAGGCCGTATCTGACATTTGTACAGGTAGAGGATTGCATCAGGCGTCAGATACTTTCTGGGTTGGTAGAAAGATCCAACCATTTTACCAGCACCCTTTGCAACATATGGGATGTAAGTATTCCACTTTAGATCGGAGTGAATGTCAGTCCTAGTAGATTATCAAAGCAAGAGGCTTCTTCAAGAGGAGAGCCATTCATTTCAACTGAAGCAAAACTAGGATCTGAATGTTGGTGGTGAAAGGAGAGAAGTTTAGTTTTAGAGGTGTAAAAAGTAACAAGCCATTTATTCCCCAATTCCACTACATACCCCAGGTCAGATGAAAGGGCATCTGCAAGACCTTGCTCTTTGAGGTGCAGACATAGACAGTGTCGTCTGCATAGATGTCAACAAGTGATGTCAGAATGTGATTTGGAATATCATTAATTAAAATCAAGAAACGAGTTGAGCCTAGAATAGAACTGTAAGAAACACCGGTGTGAATGCAATGTGCTTCGGATTTCTGCCCATTAATAACTACTTTCATAGACTTATCAAGGAGAAAGGATTTGATCTTTAAGAAGATATTGCCAGATATTCCATAGCTGGCAAGTTTGTGAAGCAACCCTTTGTGCCAGACCTTATCATATTAAATATGTCAAGAGCCACTGCCCTAGAAACAAGACCCATATCAAGAAATTCACAGAACCTATGAGATATCACAGTCGGCAAATTAGCAGCTGATCGTTCTGTACGAAATCCATATTGCTTGTCACTAAGTAGATTGTTTTTGATGATGTGATTGAAAACTGCTTGATGTATTATGGATTAAAACAACTTACTAATGACAGTAAGGAGACTGATTGGTCTATACTGAGATAAAAATGACTGTTTCCAAAACGTTTTGACTACTGGGGAGATTGATGAAATTTTCCAAGGAGATAGAAAACATTGCTCTTTTAAGCAATGATTGAATAGCTTTGTAAGGATAGGAGCAAGTTCCGGTATCAGATTCTTAAGGAAAGTGGCTGTGATATTGCCAGGACCAGTTGCCTTGCTGGAATCAATGTCCTTGATAAGTTTGGCAATTTCCCAGACAGTTAAATTGATATCGCTTAGTGTACTTTCAGTCAATGGGAGAAATCCCGGAAGTGGATGACCTTAATCGTCAAGGCTGGAATTTGAAGCAAATACAGTTGCCAAAAGCTTTGACTTGTCAGAAGCCGAGGAAATCACATCAGGGCAGTTAATGATGGTTGGAATAGAGGTTTTACATCTGTTCAGTAATATGTTTATTACCCTCCAAAACTCTCGAGAGCCACATCTTTGCTCAGTAATTCTAGACTTAGGCGGATTAAACATAGGACTCTTTAGCATTTCTTATAATCCATTTGCAGTGGTTCCGATCAATTCTAAAGCCAGTTTTGGTATCAGGACATCTGTTCTGATGATAGCGATGGAAATAGTAATTGCGGTGAGCAATGCCAGCAACACACTCATGGGTATACCATGGCTGGCTGTTTGATCTCTGTTGGAATTTTTAATTGGTTTATTGTTCAGTATCTTCCTTCAGAATCTGTGGGAAAGGTATAAAACTTTCAATACCAGCAATTAACCAATTAGATGTATCAGTGGCAATAAGGGACACAATGTTTTTCAAAATTGAGCGCAAAGAAATTTCAGAGATAAATGAGTTACAGTTATCCCAGTCAGCCTTTGTGTATCGATACACATTGCGATGGAAAGGGACATCAAAGGACTCTTTGAATTTAGATTTTATCTTAATGGAAACAACTTCTGGGCACACTTCTTGGTGTACACTGTTCTGGGCACGTTATCAGGAAAAGATCAAGAAGGCTTGGAAAATGTCCATCAATATCAGATACGCCTATGGGTTTATCCACAACTTAGGTTAACTCATAAGCAGAGGAAAAGTCATGACAAAACGTTCCTTCATCATCAGTCTTGTTGGAATAGACTAGCCATTCGACATTGTGAACATTAAAGTCACCACAGCTATGAATGTTAGCAGAAGGATATTCAGAAAGGATCTTGTCAATTTTTTTAGAGATTTGTTCAATGTCAGTAACTCCATCGTCTTGGGGACGATAGAGGACAAAGATGAAAGAAGTGCTGTAAACAAGAGCTACACGAAAACACATATAAGGTGACTTGTGGTCTTCATTGAAATTGTCCTTACCACATGGAAAACTGTCTTTGATATAGGCACAAATTCAATAGCCATGGTCTTTTTTTAGATCGTGTCTAGTGACCATGGTGGAATAACCTGGAATCTTGTTAAAACTATCAACAGAATTTGATGGGCTAACACTGGTTTCACATTGAAATAAAACGTCTCTTATAACTGTCAATAAACAATCTCCAGGTACTAGCTTCATATCTTGCAACACTGAACTTTATCAAAAGACCAGGAATATCCTTGCAAAAGACAAGATTGCCTTTATGTGATTTTAATCCCAGGATCAAGTAGATTTTTCTCTTTGAGTCTTGATACTAAGACCTCAGATTACTCTTTAGATAGTTATATATCTCTAATCAGATCTGAAAGTTTATTTTGCGTAAATACCTGAGGCTGGCTTGGCAAGACTTCAACCTCTTCGTCATCTCAACTACTATGGTCATAGTCATTATTTTCATCTGTGTATTTCCGGCCTCCTCCAAATGTTTGAAAACAGGTACAGGAATTTCATCACAATGTGGTACAAGTCTGAAAGCTGAATTCAGGTTAGGGCAACTCAAAGATCTCCTTTTGTTACGATTGACCTCTTTCAAGTTTACTATGCAAAAGTAGCTATCATTTGCATGACCACGAGGCTCATCTCCCAATCATGGGAATTCAAAATCTCAATAATTTTCTTTTACCATTTTTTCATTGACTCAAATGCTTAACACAGATTCTACAAGCAACACGTGGGGCTCAAGCCTTTCTTTGATTTCCAAGCTGCATTCCAAAGTAGGCATGATACACTTGATTGAGAAATTGAGTAACAAGTCTTCTGTTGTCTGAAGTTACATATTCACCAGATGTAACAAAAAAGATCAGGCTGATTTGAACAACATCCGTTGGTATCCAGAATATCAAAACGTATAATCAGTGAACAAAAAGGGTGACCTGCTCTGAACTAAAGCCTCTGTGGCCTTTAAATGCAATAGCAGTTAGCAAAGATTTGTTCTCGTTTGTTACAATTTCATTGAACGAAAGTGACATTTTAAAATCTTTTCACAGAATCTTATCAAGCTAAATTAACATTAGTTTATTACCTTCAAGCTGTAGCACAGTCAGGTTAGAAATGACAGTTTAATAAGGCGACAAATTCATACAAAGGAAAATTATTCAGTTTGCAGAAACAGAGTGAAAATGTGACACATATCGAGGTACATGCACTGGTTAAGTGTTGAAATTTAACCGATTTAATAAAAGTAGGTGCACATGACCAGAAAGTGAGGTGCAGATGCTTTCAACAGATTTCCACATTACGTTTAGTCAAGTCTCACTGCAACCAATACCTGGAGAAATCAGGAGGTGTGGGATTAAAACTGCTAGTTAAGATGAGGAAATATTTGTTTAATATGCATTTCTAGCATTGATTTGTGCCGTATAGACATAGATTCTCACAGCCTTATCAGTTTTATCCAAAAGGAATATGAAACAATTTTATAGATCTTATCCAAAAGCCCTGGACACAAACCTCTGATTCCGGAGAAAACAGGCATTTAATTGGGAAGCAAAACTATACCTAATCAATGGAGACTTTTTAACTCAGCACTCCCACACTACTTAAAACAAACTCTTACTTTGCTAGCACCAAAATATATATAAACTGTATTTTTGTTCCCATCTTTTGTAATGTTCGTTGCTGGCTTGAAGCAAAATAGAAATGTTTTTGGCATCAATTTACTTCATCAAACTTTTCCATCATTTGTCTTATTTTCTCCTTCTATATTTGTTGTTCTATATTTTTACCATTTACTCACATTTGAAAACGTTTTAATGCCGAGCCATTCCCAATGATCAACGGAATTAAACCTTTTATAGCATGTCTTTGTCTTTGAAGTATAATATGAAGAAAGTATAGATAATCTTTGCATGATAGTTTCTCATGAAGAAGATAAATGCTTTCTGTTTTTTCCTTACAATACCTGTATTTTGTGTCAGCACCATTATACAAAAGAATGCCCGGTAATTTGGGGTAAAGAAGCTTTGATTCTGAGCAACAAGAATAATCCTCTCCGCCTCTTCTTTTAGTCCAGAGATTCTCAGCCACTGATTGGTGGCATTTTCATCTACAGCAACCTGTCTAACTCGTGCTACAAACTGTTCGTGGAGAGGTTGTTCTGATCATCGTGATTCACGCTATTTCACACCGACATTTGGAGCCGATTTCTACCTTTTCCGGGCAATTTTAGTTGGTATCAAGAGATTATCATTTTCGATTTCTAGCATCAGTTCGCGAAAATATTTATCGAATTTCTTACTAACAGAATGCACTTTCTTAGAGTTGTTGTGCAAATTGACTAGCTGAAGCATTCAGTCATTTTCAGTTTCTAAGTACTGAGAAAGTCCTATCGCCCTAGTTTTGTATCAAAGTTCAAGATGAATGCCTCTCCCTTCTCTATTCCTTGGTGTGCACAGTCGGTCTGCATCCGACTTTGGTTGATTCACTCTATTATAAGTGAATTATATTCTAATTTTGATATTTAACCTTTGTAGATTACTTACGTTTCAGTTGACGCCGATGAAATTATACGTTACTACTGGCATAACTAAGGAGTTGGTAGCTGTTATCCTGTTTTTTAATTTAATTCTGCTTTCATAACATGTCTCACTCTGCACATCCACTCTCCTCTAATTTTTTTTTTCACTTTTGCATGTTGAATGCCATTTTCCTTGTAAGTAACTAAGCACTTATCGGTTCCTTCTTGGTCTAATTCCTTAATTGCAGTGTCATCATTGAGCACTACATCGCTTATACAAGCCGCCTTTCCACGTTTAAATGTTGCTTTTGCGCACTTGTCCAACCCAAACTACCAATTTACAGTTTCATATCATCCATATAAAACAGATAAATTATTTTCTTGTCATTGCTCTTATGTCCGTAACGTATCTCGTTTAGAAGCTTGGGTAGGGGCATAAAAGCAAACAGAAGAGTAAGAGTGAAAGAAAGTCACTTGAAAAAATGTCCACATTTTATTCGCATCATAAGAGAAGATAAAACACCGTTTGAGTGTGATAGAAGAAGATTAGTTTTCCATTTTTAGAGGACATTTTTAACATTTCAATACACCGTAAAATCCACCAGTGTGGGTCACTATCAAACGCTTATCTATAATCTATCCACACTGTACTTAAGTTTTTGTGTCTGGATTTTGCACTTTCTAATATCATTTTATTCATGCGTAGTTTATATTTACAGTCGTACGATTCTTTTTTACATCCTTTTTGTTCAACTTGGAAGATATCGTGGCTCTCCACGGAAGCATCTGTTCTCTCAGAAAGAATCAGGTTGTAGGATGTTGTAATCCGTCGATAATTTTTAGATTTTTAGTGTCATTAGTATATGCAAGCAAGTGAGTAGTTCTTAAGCAAAACCATTTTTGTATTGAATCTCGTTCTGTCATTAATATATTAAATTTGAGGCTAACTTTCAATGCGCAGAATGCAAGGTATCCAACCAAAAGTTGGGAACTTAATCTATTCCTGGTGATTTCCATTTAGGAAATTTTTAAGAGTCTTCGTAACCTCTTTATTATTAATGTTTTCCCACTGTTTTTTAGGAATATCTCTATCATTATTTATTTAATTTTCATCCAACCCAGATATTGTTCCAGAAGTCATTAATCTGTTCTTCTGTTGGTATATCATCTACGGGAATTGCCGTCTTACAGATTTTTCGCTAGAACTTTTTAACATCGGTCTCAGATATCTTGTTTTTCCTCTAAAAATTTTTCCCTGTAAAAATTGTTTCTTTTTATAAATCTTAGGGCTTTAAAGTCTTTGGGCTTTAACTTAGATTTTTTGCTTCAGCTCCTCTTTTGTGACAGGAATTTGTTCTTTACTTCCTATTTTGTACTTTCTATTTACTTTACTCATCTCTTTAGACCTTATTTCTTTATCTTTCTGTAGTTCCTCCAGTAACAAAGGTATATTCTAAAGTTTTCCATTTATTTATCAATTGTACGTTGCCATTTATGTTTTATTGGTTTCCTTTCATCATGTCTTTTCCTTTTTGCTTTTTGCTTTAATTCTACATTTGTTTTGTAGTACTTTAGATGTCACATAAATATTACAATGTAACAGCATTTTTGCTCGTCACAAATTTTTGATGTTTTCCAATGTATTTTTCTGCGCTGAATCCGAAAATCACATATATTTTTCTCAACCACCGTTCGTTTCTATGATACTGAGCATAGTCACGGTTTGAAAAATACTGAAAATTGCCCGAAATATGAGCCTAACACTAAATCATTACAACAAGACAATGAACCACAATGTGGTTTTATTATGATAAATAGCAAGTTTACACCATTTGGACGATTATAAGAAGTTGCCATGTAAATTTGCGAGGCTTTTGTAAAGTATAACACACTGTTAGTTGTTAAGCATATCATAAATACGGATGGAATAGTTGTCATACATGTAACTATCAAATGCTGTCACACCTGTAACTGTAGTAAATGTGTGCTCTATAGGAGGAAGAACTTTGCAGAACGTAATTGTCTTGAGTGCTCCGATTTATCACTTCACAATATTGACCATATGTAGTCTCCCAGCATTGTGGCCTCCCATCGTCCTTGATACCTATATTCCATGGTAGCGATATCTTGATGAAATCGTTCGCCATGCTCCTTGCTGACAGGTTCGAGATTGGAAGGGAAAAAGTCTAGATGTGAATGTAAAAAGTTCAGTTTCAAGGACATGCGACATCCCATCACTTGAAAGCTGCGACAAGTTGTGTGACAAGCGTCTCGTAGTTTGGACTTCTCTTGTTACCAAAAAAGCCCTGGACAACATTTCGAATAGCGTTCCAGGCGTTTCGTTCGATGTCTCACATTACAACTTCGAGCATATCTGATTCCAGCATCTTCTTAATCTCTGGTCAAACAAAACAAAAACGACTGCTTTAATTTTTGCCTCAGAGAACTTAGGAAACATGAACCCAATTTCTTGAAAAAACTGGTCCTTTCATACTTAATGCCTTCACAAACTGTTTGACAAGTCCCAGCTTAATATGGAGAGGAGGTAACAGAATCTTCTCGCGGTCCACCAAAGCAGACCGGATAACATTTAACTTTCCTAGTTGCAAATCTTTCCTGGGAGGCCACGTTTTCCGTTCATAGTGCTCTTTGTCCGCCCTACTATTCCACAAGCACAAGAAATATGAATATTTCGTGTATCCACCTTGTAGTCACAATACAAACATATCATCTTTAAGTCATCACAAACATCCCACTTGAAACTGCTGTATTTGATGTTGTCAAGTAGCTGTCTGACGTTGTCATAATTCTCCTAATAATAATAATAATAATAATAATAATATTATTATTATCATTATTATTGTTATTATTATTGAGTGGTGGAGCAATAAGAGCCCATGGGGGACTCAGGGGTAGAAACCCCAGCAAACCCATCCGACTATCAGCCCGATAAGGGTAAACTGGGTTCATGCATCACACCCAAGTGTGTGCAATATTGATGTACATAAAAAAGAAAAACAGCACATGACCTTGTTTAGGTTTCTTTTTTTTTAAGGTTTTTTTAGGTTTTTATTTAGGTTATTATTATTATTATTATTACTATTACTATTATACTGGTAGTAATAATAGAATACAAGATGTCTTTTTGTGCCTATTTGTTGTTGTTTATGTCACCAAACAAGGCAATAACAAATATCCAGTCAGAATTTAATACTGCAATATTTGACTTATTACTAATACGGAGACATCTTCCTATGTATTGTCAGTCATCAGTCTAGGAATGGGGACTACTGTAGTCATGGGCTGTTATATGAGCACTGTGACTTTCCTCGCTGATTCTGGGGCGGCACTTGCAAGCTTATAAAATAATAATAATAATAATAATAATAGTAAAAATAATTATTATTCGTCCTGGGTAAGACGATAAACTGCAAACGGTTGTGGAGTTTCGACGTGGGCAAATGAGGTTACCCTTTGCCACAACTACCTCCAGGTCACCATCGGGCAAAGTGTAGCACCTGTTTGCCCACTCCGAAACCTTGAAATGACGAGTTGACGTCTGGAGGAGTTAAGTTTGTCTCACGGGCAGGCGAAGCGCTCTTGAGCCTTGGTTGGCAATCGTCAAGAGATGGTGTCTCGATAAAAATACCGGTGGTTGTGTAACCTTAAAATCACTAAACTTCTTATGACTGAAATGTCCAATCAAAGTATTGAGAATAACGGCGTGAATGGGACTGGAACTCAAGGTGATCCATTTGATTAGAACTGTAAACCCTATTAGAGGGTACAGAAAACGCATGTTTAGAGAATGGAGGGAAAGAGGAATGTTTGAAACAACGGAGCAGCAAATATGTTACCAAGCAAGAACAATTAGGAAAAATGGATGGTTGTCAGAACTTGAGTTGGAGGAAATAGAAAGAAAGGTGGATGCTTAAGTTTTAGGAAATGAAGGAGAGCTTCAGGAAGAAGAAGAAACCAATAGTGAAGTGGATGATCCAATTGAGGAGAAAAGAGATAGGGTGGAGCCAAGGCAAGATGTG
>RDPX01000056.1:3068619-3081897 GCA_003991215.1 Morbakka virulenta
GGTAAAGAAGGAATACAAGGTCAATCATATATTGTTTATGGACGACCTGAAGCTGTACGACAAAATTGAAGATCAGATGAGTATGCTTGTTAGAACCGTTCACATGTTCAGCAACGACATTGGTGTGGAATTTGCGATGAAAAAGTGTGGCATTTTAACATTGAAACGAGGAATGATTATTAGAAGTGAAGGAATTAAGTTAGCTGATGAACAGACAAGGTTGGAGAGGAAGGGTACACTTATCTAGGTATTATTATTATTATTTTATTATTATTATCAAATATTTATACAGTCAGTTGTACAATATGTCAAAATATTTACACTGTTTTCAAGAGTAGTCCTGTGAAACAAAAATATCAATAAGTAAGTTTTAAAATAAATAGTTGAAAAGTAAAAATTAGTGTTGTAATTATAAATTTACAAAACAAATATAAATAAATATAAGTTGAAGATATCACATGAGCTGCATCGATCAGATAGCTGGCTAATAGGATCTTCTCAATTAAAGTTTATTTAGTAAAATTTTAAATTTTGAAGGACTTCCTTCAATTCGAAGTTCTCTTGGCAAATTATTGAAAGCCAGTGCTCCTTGAAAGTAGAAGGATGAGCGAGCAGCCTCAAGCTTTACTTTTGGAATTCGTGTCATTGCGTGGAATAAGATAAAATCAAAGAAGCTGAAATGAAAGATGCAATTGGAAAGGAATACAAAAGAAGGGTAAGGCTGGTACTTAGATCAAAGTTGAATGGGAGAAATAGGGTTTCGGCGATCAACACATGGGCAGTGGCTATATCTCGATATGTAGCGGGAATTATACAATGGAGAGAAAAGGAGCTTAAAGATTTAGACAGACAAACAAGGAAAACAATGACAATGTATGGAGCTTTACATCCCAAGAGTGATACGGACAGGCTATATGTGAAAAGAAAAGATGGGGGAAGAGGTCTTATAAGCTCCAGTTGATTATATTGAAACTGTAAATAACCACAGGCATTGCAAGTATGTTAATAGCTGTGATTCTATTTTCTGAATTCAACTCTGTCTTCATAACAGACCTGACTCTGCGAATGTATTCTTTCCTGATTTTTTCTTTCATTTTCGCGTGCTGTATGCCATCCCCTTCATTAACACCCAAGTATTTGTAAGTTCCTTATTGATCTAGTTCTTTAATTACCTCATCGTTATTAAGCACTACATTATCTGTGTTCGTCAACTTTCCCAATTTAAATGTTGCTTTGGCGCACTTGTCTAATACAAACTTCATCCCGATGTCATCGCTAAATGCTATTACTGTTTTAAGTAGCCCTTCAAGTTCTCCATCATTACTAGCATAAAGCTTCAGGTCATCCATGTAGAAGAGGTGATCCACTTTCTTATTGTTGATCTTATATCCATATCCGGTTTTATTTAAGAGTTTAGATAAGGGCATGAGTGCCATACAAAAGAGAAAAGGAGAGAACGAGTCTCCTTGAAAAATTCCACATTTAATTTGCATACCAGGAGATGACAAAATACTGTCCGAGTGAGAAAGAAGAAGATCTGTTGTCCATAATTTCATCGAGGTTTTTAAAAAGTCAATTAGAGTAGGAGATACTTTAAATAGTTCTAGACATCGCAGAATCCAAGAATGAGGAACGCTGTCAAAGGCTTTTTTATAATCAATCCAGGCAGTGCTTAAATTTTTGTGTTTCGATTTCGCGTTTTCTAATATCATCTTTTTTATAAGCAATTGGTCTTTACAGCCGTAGGATCCTTTTTTGCACCCTTTTTGTTTGATAGGGAAGATGGTGTTGAACTGTGTATATGTTCTTTCTGACAGGATTGAAGTTAGGAGTTTATATGATGTTGACAACCACGTAATAGGGCGATAGTTTTTCGGATTTTCAGTTTCATTAGTCTTCATTTTCAATATTTTCAATCCACTCAGAATTTTCATTATGCTCCTTTTCATTGCCCCAAGTTTTGTTCCAAAATCCCCAGGCCTGCTTCTCTGAAGGTATTTCATCCACTGTAACCGTTGTCTTTCCGATTTCACGGTTAAACTTTTTGCCATTAGTTTCGAAGATCTTATTTTGCCTGTAAAATTTATTTCTCTTATTAAACCTACACAATCTTTGGGCCTTTACTTAAAGTTTTTGTTTCAATTCCTCTTTAACTGCGAGTATTTGTTCTTTTCTCTCTATTCTATACTTTCTTGTTACTCTTCTAGCCTTTCCAGATCTTATTTCTTTATCTTTTTGCAGTTCTTCTAGTAACGAGATTTCTTTTCCAAACCCTCTATTTCTTTATCAATTTTTCCTTGCCATTTATGTTAAATAGCTTTTCTTTTATTGTTTCTTTTACTTTTTGACTTAACACCACATTTAGTTTCAAGTACCTTAGCTGTTGCATATATGAGATGGTTTAATTCAGTTATGTCTGGGTTGATTTCTTCGCATAATTGATTCAGTGCAATGTTTCCTAGATTGAGTATATTTGTAAATTTCTGTGTGTGTCGAATTTTCATTAGAGGTTCTCTATCCTTCATTTCAGTATGTTTGACAATAGATAGTTGTTCAAGGATATCTGTTTTCATCAGTAACAGTTATTCAGGGTTAAAATCATTTTCAAGTGGTTCCGTATTTGGTATATTGTTCTCCCTATCCCTATCCACTCCCATCTCTACATCTCCCACCTAATTCATTATAATTATCCATAACCTTACAAGAAGATGCATCTTCGTCAACTAACACCTCATTAACAGCTTCGAGTGTGTCATTGAGTACCTTCTCTTTGATTAGCACAATTTCAATGTCGGTTAATTTCTTTTCGCCGATGATGTATCTCCTTACATTATCTAGTTTATTTACGTCAAGATTATCATATTTATCACTTTCACTGTTGCGTGTACACCATTTATTATGTGAATCTTCAGTAATATTATTTACAGGTTTTTCGAGCGCACAGTAAAAGCAGTATAAAACTTCTGTATATTCTTCCTTAGTCCATTTTTTTCTATTTTATTTTTTATTTTTCCCAGGTGGTGACCATGCAGATTACGTTCGGGGGAAGAGTCCGACTGAGTAGTATATTTTTAGATCTCACGCTACACGAGTAGTTCTTCATCATTCCCCGGGGTTTGTTTATCATGCAATTACGTGGCTGCTTCTAGAATAAACCATCAACATAATTTGAATATATTTGCAAACGTTATTGTGGCGCTTTAGATATTCTCTTCAAACCAATACAATACATTCACTAATTACAATTTTATTCCTCTTATCACACATCCTGCAAAAGGGTGATTTTCTAGACTTATCCATGAAACATTTGACGCTTTTCGTTCTTATGGCTTGTTCTTTTGTACTACACATTAGTGCCTTGATATGCTCTTTCGAATAACATGACTTTAGCCATTTCCAAACATTTTCGATATTCTTTCCTCTAACGTTCTAAACTTTGCACATACATTTTCTTATCTTTCCAGGAATTCAGATTCTGAAGGAAGATAATGAACAATAAACCAACCAGAGTTGTAAATTCTATGTTGACGTCTGGCGGGATGTAAATGTGTCTCATGGTTAGGTTTGCATCTTCACCTTTGGTTAGCTGCTTCCCTAGAGATGCTGTCTTAATAAAATGGTCTCTTTATTATGAATGTGAAATGATAGAGCAAGAGATTGAAAATAAGGACGTGAATGGTAACGGGACTTTATTTGAAGGGGCTTCGCCGGGCAAATATCCCTGACAGAGCAGCGCGGTCCCGCTCGTCATCCTGCGACTGCAAAGAGAAAGTGGACAAATGAGATGAATGTGCTGGTAAGCAAGTTTTATTTCATGAGAAAGCCAGTTGACTAAAATGGTAAAGCAAAAAATAGGATATCAACAACAAATGCAACCAGTCTGCAAAGATAGAGGGTTATTTGACATCAGTGAACAAAATCTGCGCAAGAACGAGTTGTTGTTAGCTGTTCAGATTGAAACGATAAAACCAAAAGTTTACGATAGTGATAAAAGTGACGAAAGGTTCGAGGAAACTGAACCTGAGGGAGGCAACGCCACTGAACACAACATAGTGAATGAAGAAGAAGAAATTGAAAACTTTGTTGTAGATGAAACAAAAAATAGAAACCAGGAGGAAATGAAAATGATTCCAGAAATTCCGGCAGACACAAGCTCAATAAATTTTTTGCAAATGGGTAGAGTGGTTTACGCCACCCAGGGTTTAAAAATGTAGATGGAAAAACGTTGTCAGAATTGATTTTTTTATGTACCAGTAAGTCACCACACATCAAGGCTAAAAGCCACTAGAGGATGAGGGTTAATGAGATAAATAGACTGACAGGCGGGTGATGATAACTATTGTGAAACGGACGAAAGATATAAATGAAGGAACAAAATTTGATGACTTTTAAAAAAGTGTTTCAGTGTTTATTGACATTTTATTTGAAGATGTCCATGTTGTAGTCCTCCGGGAAGCAATCGTGTTGCAAAGTGTTTCAAAGGTTCGAGATTCTTAGAAAAAACTCTTTTCACTGAAATTCCGTTTGAATCTAGGTCAGTGGAGGAAGAAAGGGAAATTTTTTGCAAGACTGGTAACAAGACGCGTTCTTGCTGTAAAGGGTTTACAAGGAGGAACTATGAATTAAAATATCGAAAATATGGAAATACCGATAGAGTAGAGAAAGACTAGCAGCATCTTTTCTGTGAGAAAGGAGCTGTAGATAACTGAACAGGTCATCTCCAACAAGATTGCGAAGTCGATTTTGAACTGTGTCAAGGCAAGAAAGAGTGCTCTGGGCAACACCTCCCCAGATGTAGCAGTAGTACTCCATCTTAGGGCTTATCTGACTTTTGTACAGTTAGAGGCTTTTTACAGACATCAGATACTTTCTGAAGTGGTGAAAAGATCCAACCATTTTACCAACAGCTGTAGCAACTGATTTGATATAAGTACTAGATCAGACGTGAGAGTCAGTCCTAGTAGATTATCAAAGCAAGAGGCTTCTTCAAGAAGAGAGACATTCATTTCAACAGATGCAAAATTAGGATCTCAACGATGGTGGTGAAAGGAAAGAAGCTTGCGTTTAGAGGTGTTAAAAGTAACAAGCCATTTATTCCCCCCATTCCACTACATACCCCAGGTCAGAAGAAAGCTGATCTGCAAGTCCTTGATCACCAATGCTCTTCCAGGTGCAGACAGACAGTTATGTCGTCTGCATAGATGTCAACAAATGATCTCAGCATGTGATTTGGAAGATCATTTTTGAAAATCAAGAAGGGGGTTGGGCCTAGAATTGAACCTAGAATAGAACACAGGCGTCGATACAATGTGCTTCGGGTTTCTTCCCATTAACAACTACTTCCAGAGACCTATCAGAGAAAGGATTTGATCGTTGAGAAGACATTGCCAGATATTCCATAACTAGCAAATTTGTGAAGCAACTCTTTGTGCCAGACCCTATGAAAGGCTTTTGAAATGTCGAGAGCCACTGCCCTTGAAACAATTACACTATCAAGAGATGCACTGATCCTTTGAGATATCACAGTCAGCACATCAGCAGTTGACCTTGCTGTTCGAAATCCATATTNCTCCATCTTAGGGCGTATCTGACTTTTGTACAGATAGAGGCTTTTTACAGACATCAGATACTTTCTGAAGAGGTGAAAAGATCCAACCATTTTACCAACAGCTGTAGCAAATGATTTGATATAAGTACTAGATCAGACGTGAGAGTCAGTCCTAGTAGATTATCAAAGCAAGAGGCTTCTTCAAGAAGAGAGACATTCATTTCAACAGATGCAAAATTAGGATCTCAACGATGGTGGTGAAAGGAAAGAAGCTTGGTTTTAGAGGTGTTAAAAGTAACAAGCCATTTATTCCCCCCATTCCACTACATACCCCAGGTCAGAAGAAAGCTGATCTGCAAGTCCTTGATCACCAATGCTCTTCCAGGTGCAGACAGACAGTTATGTCGTCTGCATAGATGTCAACAAATGATCTCAGCATGTGATTTGGAAGATCATTTTTGAAAATCAAGAAGGGGGTTGGGCCTAGAATTGAACCTAGAATAGAACACAGGCGTCGATACAATGTGCTTCGGGTTTCTTCCCATTAACAACTACTTCCAGAGACCTATCAGAGAAAGGATTTGATCGTTGAGAAGACATTGCCAGATATTCCATAACTAGCAAATTTGTGAAGCAACTCTTTGTGCCAGACCCTATGAAAGGCTTTTGAAATGTCGAGAGCCACTGCCCTTGAAACAATTACACTATCAAGAGATGCACTGATCCTTTGAGATATCACAGTCAGCACATCAGCAGTTGACCTTGCTGTTCGAAATCCATATTGCTTGTCACTAAGTAGATTGGAAATCACTTTTGGTCCCCAAATATTTTTGAATACTGGGCAGATTGATGAATTTTTCCAAGGAGATGGAAAGCATTTCTATTTTAATCAACGATGAAATAGGTTTGTAAGAAAAGGAGCACGTTCCGGCAACATATTTTTAAGGATAATGGCTGGAATATTGTTAGGACAGGAAGTCTAGCTGGAATCAAGGTCCTTGATATGTTTGGCAATTTCCCGGACAGTTAAATGGATATCGCTTAGTGTATTTTCAGTCAATGGGGGAAATTCCGGAAGTGGATGACCTTAATCGTCAAGGGTGGAATTTGAAGCAAATATAGTTGCAAAAAGCTTTGTCTTGTCAGAAGGGAATCACATCAGGACAGTTAATGATGGTTGGAATAGAGGTTTTACATCTGTTCAGTACTTTGTTTATTACCCTCCAAACCTCTCGAGAGCCACGTCTCTGCTCAGTAATTCTAGACTTAACAGATTAGACATAGGACTCTTTAGCATTTCTTATAATCCATTTCCAGTGATTCAGATCGATTGTAAAGGCAGCTTTGGTATCAGGACATCTGTTCTGATGATAGCAATGGAAGTAGTAATTGCGGTGAGCAATGCCACCAAGACACTCATGGGTATACTATGGCTGGCTGTTTGATCTCTGTGGGAATTTTTAATTGGTTTATTGTTCAGTATCTTCCTTCAGAATCTGTGGGAAAGGTATAAAACTTTCAATACCAGCAATTAACCAATTAGATGTATCAGTGGCAATAAGGGACACATTGTTTTTCAAAATTGAGCGCAAAGAAATTTCAGAGATAAAAGAGTTGCAGGTATCCCAATCAGCCTTTGTGTATCGATACACATTGCGATGGAAAGGGACATCAAAGGACTCTTTGAATTTAGATTTTATCTTAATGGAAACAACTTCTGGGCACACTTCTTGGTATACACTGTCCTGGGCAAGTTGTCAGAAAAAGATCTAGAAGACTTGTAAAATGTCCATCAAAATCAGATACGCGTATGGGTTTATCTACAACATGGGTTAAGTCATAAGCAGAGGAAAAGTCATGACGAAAGGTTTCCTTTATCGTCGGTCTTATTGGAATAGACTAGCAATTCGATATTGTGAACATTAAAGTCACCAAAGATGTGAATGTTAGCAGAAGGATATTCAGACAGGATCTTGTCAATTTTTTTCAGAGTTTTGTTCAATGACAGTAACTCCATCATCTTGGGGACGATAGAGGGCGAAGATGAAAGAAGTGCTGTGAATAAGAGCTACACGAAAACACAAATAAGGTAACTCGGGATCTTCATTTGAAATGCCCTTACCACATGGAAAACTGTCTTTGATATAGGCACAGATTCAATAGCCATGGTCGTTTTTTAGATCGTGTCTAGTGACCATGGTAGAATGACCTGGAATCTTGTTTGAAGCATCAATAGAATTTGATGGGTTAACACTGGTTTCACATTGAAATAAAAAGTCAGATTTGGTCTCGTGTAAATGAATTTGAACCTCTGGAAAGTTAGAACGCAGGCCCCTAATGTTGGTAAAGGCGATCTGATAGCAGGGATCCATGTTTGCAGTTAAGGAGCTGGATTTGTTTTGCATTTATTATTTGTTTGAGAAAAAGTCATTGTAGAAATATGTGGAGGAGGTCAGTAGATGTATTACAAGCGGACACAGAGGGAATGAATGAACTATCTTTGATAACCATTGAAGAAAGAAGAACAGTAGCAAATTCCTACTAACACGGAATCGAGAGGCCACACCGGAAACTACTGCATGGTCTACACTCCATTCACAAAATGGCAATATAGCATCCCCGATATTATACACCTGCTGATAGGACAGCTTTCTTGGAAGTTATTTCAAGGTTCGGTTCCCTGTACTATCAGGTGGATAACGTCAACCCAGGTAAACGTTTACCTCCAGCACCTTTATTAGTGACATGGTGTCAAAGAAAGAACCCCCCCTACAATGAACTAACTACTCTCACCATACAAAATAGCTTATATTATTAAACAGTACAAAAGGAAGTTCTAATATATGTCTCATGGATCAAAGATGATAGTTTTTGCAAGAAATGTTTCACCTCTTCAAAAAGACAGCAGTTTATTTCATTTCACAAAATGACGAGAAAACTAATTGTGTAACAAAAACATAAATGATAGACTGAAATTATAAACTAATCTTTCTCTTGGAAAAGCTCAAAATACTCATTATTAAATTACTATTTTTAATAGAAGTCATCTGAATTTGAAATTGCTGGGTCTTTGGCCTTCTATAAAAATGGAACCATTATCACTATCATATTGAGTCTTTGTTATACATTTTTTATATGAGACATATTTTATCCGAATTTAATATTCCATGTAGCTTTTTTTGCAATGGGAATTGAACACAGACACCATAGAAAGCAGTCAGAATGTATAAAATATTAAGATACGATGTATAAAAAATGTAGGTAAACAAAACCATAACATAACTGGGAAGGAAAACAACTTATGTAACTCATCTCATTACCTCATTAACTCAATGAACTTGCGTAGTCTTGCTCTATACTTAACCGTTATTTTACAAAACTAGAAGATTTTTCCAAGAACTTAATACCCTGTTCTGTGTGCTTTTCAATAATATCTCTTTGATCCCAAAGTTCTTTTCCCTAATTCGTTTCTCCAATTCAATTTCAATTCATCAAAATTAAAGTGTATATCCACCTATCTAAATACATTTTCTGAAAATTACGTGTCCTTGTATTTGGTTGCTAGGTCCGTTTCGCCAGTAGTCAGTGAATACCCACTAAAATGAAATTATAAAAAAATCTTTGATGTTTGAGCAAAAAGCTAGCCAACTGACAAACAATCTAAATCAACCATCATGGAAAGATTGATGATGGATGATGGGAAACGTCAATTATTGGTGACATTGAAACTAATTCGGTAACAGGTACAATTTCCAAACCAATTCCTTGCTAGTATAAGACCACGGTACCACACAGTGTCATGGACGGCAGGAAGGTCAACAAATACAACTCCTGCCTTAATTATCTTGTCAAAAGTACATTCAATATTCTCTGTAAGTAAGACAACTTGATCATGGGAAGATCGTCGGAAACCTCCTCTTTCTGAGTTTAAGAACGGCAACTAATTTCGCAAGTTTCCAAATTTTGGGTACTTTGTTTGTATGCAGACAGACATTGAAGAAAGATCATAGCCATTGAATGCAGTTCTCATGGATATGAAGAAAGAACGTAGGGTGTAGGTTGTCTGCGCCTGGGGCTTTACCGGGTTTTAGTGATTTAATGGCAGACATGATTTCATCATCTGAAAATTCAACACAAAGGTTTTGATCTACTGATGGGGAATCCCATTCTACTTTCAATTGTCGATTTACTTCTCTTGTAAATTGGCGATTAGGGTTTTTGTACTTCCCATTGCTTAGAAGACATGAAGCAATTGCATTTGGACTAATCAAATTCAGATTTGGGGTGACGTTTTTTCGGTCAGTGAGTTTGTTAATAGTTGACCATGCTTTCGACTGGATCCCTTGATATTGATGCTCTCTACAGTGGTAGTATATTGTTCTTTCCGTTTAGTATTAAGATGTTTCGATAAGATGGTTAGCTGAAGATAACTTTTCCTCAAGAGACTGAGCTTTTTCATGCGGAGAAGCAAGTTCATTGCATTTAGTATCCAATTTAGAAATATAGTTCTTTCGAAAGCCTCTTAGAATTGTATCTTTAGCTATTTTCAAGAGTTTTGTCTGTAATGCTGTGTAACAAAATTTATATCAGACTCTAAAGATGGAAGATCGTCTCATTTATTTCTGGTTGTGTTCTCAAACCTAGTCAGCTTTGTTGAAATTCAATCTTGGTAGTAGAGATGTTGGTGTGCATTTAATCAAACCCTGGTGATGAATGATTGAAGGTTGATGTTAAGATTTTGGAAAGTTACCCAAAACATTGTGTACAGGATAAGGCAGAGAGCTGTTGAAATCATCTGTGAAGAAAGTAATATCTGGATTCGTGTAGGTGTCCCATGCAGCAGAATGAAACGTCTTTGTTTGATTATGATCGAAAATCAACTTAATATCGAATGTGCTGGACCAATTATAAAGAGCATCCCCATCCGGATTATTTCTAGAATAGCCCCAAGTTGTATGATGTCAGTTGAAATTACATGTGTATATTGCAGGGTGATCATAATGGGTTGGTGTTTCAAACGGAGAATTAGATGGTTTGAAATAGTTATTATAATTTCTCCATTGATCGAGATGGTTAGCCATTCAACTGCAGTGTCAGCATTACTGCGTCCAATTTCAACAGAAGGAAGGTCTTTACGTGCATGAGTAGCAATTCCATGCTTAGAGTATTTGTTTCATCATTGGTGGCATATGTGTCCTGTAGTAGAAAAAGTACATGCTATCAGCTAGGATACAAAGTCTGAATTTGGAATTCAAAAGTGCGGTGTGTTGAGTTTGAAGAGAAGATAGTTGAGTAAGACAAAATTCATTAGATTGTGTGATGTTGAAGTTATTGAGGAGGTGACAGAGGAAGGGTATAAGTACCTAGGAATACCCAGTTAGACAAAGTCAAAGAAACTAAAATGAAGGACATGTTTATAAAGGAATACTTTCGACGTACCAGATTGGTTCTAAAGTCGAAACTAAATGGCCGAAATAAAATCAAAGCAATTAACACTTGGGAAGTATGAGATATGGAGCTAGGTTGATCAACTAGAGAGAGGACGAGTTGAATCGACTCAATAGGAGAACCAGGAAGTTATTGACGATGAACAAAGGTTTGAAGCCGAACAGCAATGTAGACAGACTCTACGTCAAGCGAAAAGATGACGGAAGAGGTTTAAAAGGAATTGCAGACACTGTTAAATCTGAAGAGAACAATCGTGCTTGGTATTTAAAAGGGTGCACCGAGGAGACGCTCAAAATGGTAAAGACTCATAGCCTTTTGAAAATAGAAGAGTCAGTAGACCCTGCTGTACTAAAAATGGATTCAAAGAATGAACTGGTGAAGAGTTGGCATGAGAAAAGACTAAACGGTCAGTAAAAAAGGAATAACACCGATGTACGTTGGAGTGACTCGTTGCTTTGGCTAAAGATTGGTGACCTTAAAATTTCCAAGGAAGCGCTAATTTGTAGCGCCCAGAAGCAATCTCTAAGGACAAATTATATGAAATCTTACATTGATAAGAGAGCTGAAACCTTGTGTAGGATGTGTAATCCAAGGGGAGAAAATGTCATGCATGTCATGCAGAGAAAAAAAAAATAGTAACAATAGTAATAATAGTAATAATAGTAATAATTTTTTTTCAAACTTCATGTTTCTTTTGTCTAAAATCCTTAACAAAAAAAAAATATGATGCAATATCAACAGCACTAAAATACATATCAGTTTATCAAAGATAGTAAAATTTGTCTTTCAGTCCTGATACAGAGTGAATTGCTAACAAAGCTTAGTAAAATGTCAAAATTCTTTTTTCTAACCACGTTTTATTTCTTTGTGTATACAAATAGTATGAGCATCGTAAAGCCGCTTCACTAACTTTATTAATCAGTCTTTGAGTATATATATTATGACTTTTTAGAAAGGAGAAGAACAAGTCATTTTGCTTTGGCACAAATCCCAGTGAAGTAACTTCGACGTAAAATTTGATTAAGTTCATGTTAATAATCAAATCGCTTTCAAGATGAGAGTATCGATTTTTCTTGTAATTGTTTGACTTCTCTATATTTGATTCGAAACAACATTTGAGTTCAATTAAGTATATATCATTGCCTTTTTTTCAATACAATATCAGGCCTGAGTCTTTTGAAGATTTCATTCGGATCACGATAACCAGATGAATCAGCATATATTTCGAAACCCCTTTCTGTTAAATGTTTTATGAAATGAAGAATGGTATACAACACCGAGTCATGACGCCATGTAAATCTTTCATCATTTATTGCTGTTGACCAGTGATTAAGAACGTGAAGCTGCGTTTGCTTTTGATTGCAGAGTGGACATAGCTCTGAATTTATTTTCTTCCACCTCTTCAGATTTACGTTGATAGGAAGAGAGAATATCAGATCTTTTCTTGCAAACTTATAGATGTTAGATGGCATATTTTCCGTTATTCTGTGCCACATGTTAATTGCTTTGTTGGAACAGAAGTTTCTAACGGTCTTAAGAATGGCATTTTGTTCTTTCAGACCAGCCATTTTACTGATAATACCGTTTATTGTCTCTTTTCTTATCAATTTGGCTGCAGACTTTTTGTCACTGCTCGGTAGAAGACGCTCTTCCTCTAAGTGTTTCTTAACTGAAAGTTTGTAAAGTTCATTTATCTCTTGATTTTTAGACAACTTTAATATCGAGCGTTTTACTAGTTGACATGCTTTACAAATATCGGATGGTAACGAGAGTCTGATACCTAGTTTATTTGTCGGCAGGAACAGATGTCGCGTATTAGCACCTTGATGTAGATTTAACCACCTATTAACGTATTCAATCACAATCGAGTCGAGGTTTTGTTTGACCCATGTAAAAGAGAAATCGTATGTTGAAAGTCTCCAACGGATCTTGTTATAGATATATTTAACGATGACATCAATTTTGTTTTTGGGGTGTAATGGTGTGGTGTGAATGTTTTCAACATCTTTTCTGAGATCATTTTCCAGTTGGTTTTCAGCATTGCAAGGTTCATGCTCATTGCAAATTCGTTACTAAGGTAGGTAAATGATTCACCTTCTTTCAGTGTTGGACATTGTTCATTGTTTACACGTAAGTAAGGATGGAATAGTAATAATATTAATAATAGTAAAAATTGTAATAATAGTTATATTAGTAATAATAGTAATAATAGTAATAATAGTAATAATAGTAATAATAGTAATAATAGTAATAATAGTAATAATAGTAATAATAGTAATAAT
>RDPX01000056.1:3084909-3104276 GCA_003991215.1 Morbakka virulenta
TCAGTCTCTTCAGTCATTGCAAGTTCACGTATTATGTCTTCACGGGCAGCCTGTATCTTTTCTTTATTTCTTTCAAAGAAATCATCAACAACTTCAACCATGTGCACATTTCTAACTATTTCTTCATTAGTTCCTTCTCTCACTTCACTTATTCTATTCTCAATCAGTGCAGGTGTCAAATTTACAAGTTCAATTATAGATTCTCGATTTTCATGTTCAATATCAACCTCAGATTCTACAGTAGTTTCATTTCGAATTTCATCCCGTATTAGATCAATTTGTGCACCATTTAACCGTTTATTTCGAAAAATATCTCGACGTACATTAGCAAGTTTATTAGCAATGGATGTTTTGCATTATTTCTTTTCCTACTATTTTTCTCCATTCAAGGTAGGTTTGTTCAGTCACGTTTCTTATAGGGTTCTTTTGAGCGATGTAAAATGCTCTTAGAACATTGTTGTAATACTCTGTAGACCATCTAACTATAGTTTCTTTTGACCTTGTGGGCATCACTGCATCTTCAGAGTTAGGGATATCCTGGTTCTGATTACCTTGCAGATCATTCGCAGAGGAGTCGTATACTTTTTGACCTCAGGCTGGTCCCTGCCTGAGGGACTCTCCCTTGTTGACCCGTGCGACGGACGAGGCGGCATGATTTACTTCTCGTTTTCATAACATATCTCAATGCATTTTAGCCTTACTGCCAAGGGGCTGGGTATTCCGTGCCAGTCGCCACCTGGTATTTCAGGCCCACGCTGATTTATTATTATTATTATTATTATTATTATTATTATTGTATTTTCTTTCTTTGTTTTTTGATTTGTAAGTTAAGATCAAACACCGGGCTACTACCAGTAGCCTAGGGTGAGTGAAATTGGAAGTTATTGTTTTCATTATTTTGAAATTTAAGTTTTTCAGTAGAAAGGAATGAATAAAATTTTTATCATGTAACAGGACAATTCACAAACAATGAACTTCTTTATACTGCAGGGACAGGCACAAACAACAAGACTAATCGCAAACATTGATTATGAATTTTCAACGTGACATACAAAAAGTAGACTAAACAAACAAAACGAAACAAAAAGAAAAGAAAACCAAAATTGATTCACTAAACAAGCATTGCTAGAACTTCACGAACATTAAATATATTTTTAACACACAAAAAGGAAATAGTTCGGTATCAGATGTTTTAGTTTCAAATGGTCTCCCTTTACATACTCAATGTTCTTCTTAGTAGATGTGCCGTACTATTTAAAACTATCTTTTGTATCTCATATAAGGAGGGGGTTCTTGGGATTTTCTCTAACAATTGTTTTGTTCCCTTTTTTATCATGCCTAGTGCATCTACCACAACTGGTATTGTGGTCGTTTTGAGGTGCCACATTTTTATGGATCTCTATCTCCAAATCTTTGTATTTGGAGAGTTTCTCAAGCACTTTGGCAGATACATTTCTATCTGACGGCACACTCATGTCAATCAGGAGACAGGTGTTGTTTTCTTGTCTTTGATGACAGGTCGATTGGCCTGAATAGTGCGGTCAGTATGAATTGGGAAATCCAACAAGGTTGTGCAATTTTCTCCATCTGTTACTGGTTCAGGGTGGTGTTCGTACCACTTACAGGTATTGGTATCAATATCAATGTGTTGGCAGATGTTCCAGTGAAGATACTGACCAACCCTGTCTTGTCGATTTTTGTACTCTACCGGTGTTAAGATAGAGCAGCCCGAGACTAGATGGTCAATCGTCTCTACTTTATCATGAAAGAACCTGCACGTTGCGTCGGCGCCACTATGTAAAACATTAGCCTGGTAATTTCGCGTGAATAAGCTTTGGTCTTGCGCAGCAAGAATAAAACCTTCAGTTTCCCCTTTCAGTCTAGAGCTCAAGAGCCACTGATAGGTTGCAATTTTATTTACATCAGCGTTATTGGCTCGAGTCGTAAATTGTCCATGGAGAGGTTTCTCTTGCCACTTAGATTCAAGCTGTTTTAAACCAGTCTTTTTTGCTAATTTTTTAGCCTTACAAGCACACTCTGTCCGTGTTATTAGATTGTCTATTTCAGTATCAATATTTAGTTCATGAGAAAATCTTTCAGATTCCTTCACAACAGAGTGGAGAGTCTTCGAATTTTCATGTAAATTCACTAGTTGCAGCATCCAATCGTTTGTTGTATCTATGTATTTACATAATCCTATTGTGCTTATTTTATAACTTAGTTCTAGTTGGATCATTCCCATTCCTCCATCTTTTCTTGGAATGTATAAACGATCTACATCTGATTTTGGGTGATGCATTCTATGACAAGTAAATGGTTTTCTTATTTTCGTATCCAACTTTTTCAGGTCACTCAAATTCCTGTTAATGATATTAAAGCTATACGTTACTAAGGGTATTGCAAGTGTATTAATAGCCGTTATTCTATTCTTAGAGTTTAGTTCGGTCTTCATAATAATTCTTATTCGGCGTATGCATTCTTTCCTAATTTTCTCTTTCATCTTGGCATGTTGTATACCATCTCCTTCATTAACTCCAATATATTTATAAGTGCCATCTTGGTCCAATTCCTTAATTATGGTGTCCTCATCTAATACTAAATTGTCGGTCTTGACTAACTTAACGCGTTCAAAGGAAGCTTTAGCACATTTATCTAAACCGAACTCCATCCCAATGTCATCGCTAAATGCCTTTACTGTTTTCATTAGTCCTTTAAGCTCTCCATTATTACTTGCATAAAGCGTCAAATCATCCAAGTAAAAAAGATGATTTATTTTTCGATCTTTGATTTTATAACCATATCCTGTATTGTTTAGAAGTTCTGAGAGTTGTATGAGGCTCTTGCAGAAAAGAAGAGGAGAGAGGGAGTCATCCTGAAAAATTCCACGTTTGATTTGCATCCCATTAGAAAACAAAATACCATTAGAATGGGAGAGGAGGAGATTAGTTTTCCATAGCGACATCGAATTGCGGAGAAAGTTGATCAACACAGGAGAGATTTTGAATATTTCCAGACATTAAAGATCCATGAGTGTGGGACGGTATCGAAAGCTTTCTTGTAATCACGCCAAGTGGTATGTAGATTTCTATGCTTAGCCTTTGTTTTCTCTAGTTTCATCTTGTTGATAAGTAATTGGTCTTTACACCAATATGACCCCTTCCGGCAACCTTTTTTGTTCTATTGGAAAGATATCATAATCATCCAAATATGAGTATGTTCTTTCAAAGAGAATTGACGTTAACAATTTATAAGAAGTAGTTAAGCATGTAATCAGCCGGTAGTTTTTGGGGTTCAGAGTATCATTTGTTTTCGGAAGCAAGTAGGTTGTACCTAGGCAAAACCATTCAGGTATTGGCTTAGGCTCTGAAACTAGTTTATTTAGACATTGAGCAAGTTTCAATGCATAGAATACAAAGTACCCAACCTAAAATTGGGAACTTAATCTACGCCTGGCGATTTCCATTTATGTGAATTTTTAAGTGCTCTATTGATCTCTTCCACACTAATATTTTCCCATTCCTGTTGTTCTATATCGCTCGCTCTGTTCTCAAAATCTTACAACCATTTAGCATTTTCGTTATGTCTTTTTTCATTTCCCCAAATCGTTTTCTAAAAATCGTTTACTTTTTCTTCTGACGGAATGTCTACGACTTCTATTTTATTTTTGACGATTTTTCCATAGCATTTCTTGGCGTCGGTTTCAAAAAATTTATTTTGTCTGAAAAATGTATTTATCTTCGTGAATCTACGAAGTCTTTGCGCTTTAACCTGTAACTTTTGTTTGACTTCTTCCTTGATAATTTTTATTTTTTCTTTCTTCTTTATTTTATATTTTCTCAATATTTTCCTTGCATTCCCTGATCTTATTTCTTTGTCCTGATCTAGTTCCTCCAATAAAGAAATTTCTCTTCTAAAAGCTTCAATTTCTTTCTCAATTTTTCTTTCCAACTTAGGTTGACTAAGCTTGGATCTATCGTTTTTCTTTCTCTTCAGTTTGACGCCACATTTAAACTGTATTATTTTTGATGTTGCATAAGTTAATTGGTTCAATGTAGTAAGGTTAGGGTCTATTTCTTCACAAAGTTGCTTTAATGCTTCGTTTCGTAGTCGAAAAATATCTTTGTATTTATGGGTTTGTCTAATCTTTATAAGAGGTTCCCTTGCGTGAATTCTAGTGTGTTGTACTGCAGATAACTCTTTTAAAATTTCGTGTTTCATAAGGATGACCTTTTCCTGGTTGATTTCGTTTTCTTTATCATTTTCTTTATATCTATCCTCCTGTAATGCACCTTCACCTGGAAGTCCACCATCAACTACTTCATCTCCATTCTCATCCCTCCTACCTGCAGTATCAACTTCACCGTTACCTTCGCCTCTATCTAGTTCTAAATTATCAACTATACCTTTGTTTACTAAAGAATCGACATTACTTGGATCAACATTTATCTTACCTTTCTCCTTAATATGGGCCACTTCAATATCTGTCAGCTTTTTGTCACGGAGGATATACCTTCTGACATTGGCTTATTTATTTGAATCAAGACTGTCAAATTTGTTGCTTTCACTATTTCGCTCCCACCATATCAAATAAGTACCGTTAGTGTTGTTACTTTGAGGTCTTTCAAATGCACGATAAAACAATATATAACTTCCTTGTATTCTTCCCTATTCCATTTCTTTCGGTTTTTCTTTTGGTTATCTATAGGTGGTGAACCTGATGGTAAAGAGTTGGGAGTTTGCCCTTCCTGGTGACTACTCAGGTTTTCTTGGTAGGACGAATTTGACCGAGTTGCATACTTTTCTACCTCAGGCTGGTCTCTCCCTGAGGGACGCGTCCCTTGTTGACCCGCGCGACGGATGAGGCGGTATGTTTTATTTCTTGTTTTCATTATCATTTCGGGTGCATTTTAATCTTACTGCCAAGNAATATATAACTTCCTTGTATTCTTCCCTATTCCATTTCTTTTGGTTTTTCTTTTGGTTATCTATAGGTGGTGAACCTGATGGTCCAGAGTTGGGAGCTTTCCCTTCCTGGTGACCACGCAGGTTTTCTTGGTGGGAAGAATTTGACCGAGTTGCATACTTTTCGACCTCAGGCTGGTCTCTCCCTGAGGGACGCGTCCCTTGTTGACCCGCGCGACGGACGAGGTGGTATGTTTTATTTCTTGTTTTCATTATCATTTCGGGTGCATTTTAATCTTACTGCCAAGGGGCTGAGTATTCCTAGCCATTTACCATCTGGTACTTTGAACACATCGCGGATTGTGGACAGACTTAACTCCGCCGGACGTCAACCCGGTATTTCAAGGCCTTAGAGTAGGCTAACAGGTGCTACAACTTGCCCAAGGGTGATCTGAAGGTAGTTGTGGCAAAGAGTAACCTCATTCGCCCACGTCGAAACCCCACAACCGGATGCAGTTTATTGTCATACCCAGGACGTTTATTATTATTATTATTATTATTATTATTATTATTATTATTATTATTATTATGTTTTCTGCTCAGTTTATTGCGTCTTTTAGAACCGGATCCAAACAATGGTCCTAAGGCGGTAGAGGTTAGTTGTTGCTTCCTACTTTGTTGATTGTACTCTCGTAGTATGTGTGCTGTTCAAAAGAGAGCTGTCTTCTGGATTTCTTGGATGTTGATTTTACCAGATTTTGTCCATGTATTTTCTAAACCCTTCAAAGCTCCAATTACCATTGGTAATGTTGTGGTTTTTGTGCTCCATATCCTGTTGATTTCAATCTCTAGGTCTTTGTACTTTGAAAATTTTCTTTTACTTTGACAGAGGTGTTGGATTCGGATGGAATGGCCATGTCTATAAGGATGCATTCTTTCTTTGTCTTTTTCTTGGTGACTGTATCTGGCCGATCCCCTTTGATCTCTCTGTCGGTCTGTATGGGCATGTCCCATAGGATTGTGATCTCATCATTCTCTGTGACTGTGTTAGGCTGATGTTAGTACCATTTGTCAGCTGTCTTGATTTTGTATTCCCTGCAGATCTTCCAATGTAAGTAAGCTACCTTGTTGTGTCTTTCGATGTACTTAATCTTTACTAGCACTCGGCAGTCCAAAATGATGCCTTCAATGGTCTCCTCATATTTTCCACAGATCCTGCACTGTGGGTCTGTTTCATCCTTAATGATACGATGGTGGCAGAATCTTGTGGCCAAACACCGGTCTTGTGCAGCAATCAATAGGCCTTCAGTCTCAACTCTGAGTCCAATGGATTCAAGCGATGTTTTAATCCTTTCTTGCTCTACATTTGCCTCTTTGATTCTGTTAGGGTACATTCCATGCATTTCCTTTTTCCCTAAGAGTTTTGCAATTGTAGATGACAGTGGTGTTTTGCTTCCTCTTTGACTCTGCGGACAAATTTTGTTGTTGCTTCATTCTCTGTCGGTGGTATTTCTAGGACATTCACCTCCTGCTTAAATTGTGTTGCTTCTTTCTTGATCGAGTAGAGCTTTTTTCTATCTTCATGATGCTTCACTAGTTAAAGGAGTCTATTTTCTGTTGATGTTAGATATCTTTCTCGATCTATGGTGTTAGTTTAGAAGGTCAATTTGAGTTGAACCAGGTCTCTTCCTCTTTCCTTTCTTCGTAGGTATAGTCTGTCAACCTTTGATTTTGAGTGGTGCATCTTTTCCATGGTAAGCGTCTTCCTGGTCTTGGTGTCGAGTTTTTTGAACTCGCTCAGCTTCCACTTAATGATGTTTAAGCTGTACGCCACTACATATATCGCTAGGCTGTTGAAAGATTCGAATCGGTAGCCTCATTGAGGTCACTTTTCAGTACCATTCTCACTCTTCTATACTACTCTTTCCGGATCTTCTCCTTCATGGTAGAGTGTTAAATGTGGTCTCCTTCGTTCACGCCTGGGTACTAATATGTAATATGTAATATGTAACACGTAATATATGATATATTAATTAATTATATATATCTAATATGTAATATGTACCCTGGTGTTCTATCTACTTGATGATGGTGTTGATATAAAAGTCTATGTTGGTGCTCTATTTCAGTTGTCCTGTCTTGGCACATTTGTCGAGTCCGAACTCCATCTTGATGTCATAATTGAATTCTTGAAAGTGGTGAGAAGGCCTTTTTTCTTGTTATCGTCTCTGACAAAGGTCTTTAAGTCGTCTATGTAGAAGAGGTGGTTTACTTTGCCATACTCGCATTCGTTCCCATAATTGGTTCTACTAAGCTGAGTGCTAAGGGTTGCTAGTTCCAAGCAAAAGAACAGTAGTGATAATGAATCTCCCTGGAAAATCCGGTTTTCAATGTTAATTGGTCTTGATGTTGACAGCCCATTTGCATGGCGGAGATTCAAGGCAGTCTTCTAGTTTTACATGCTCTGTGCAATGAATCTGATGATGGTTGGGCAGACCCTGTGGATATCAAGGCGCTTCTCTATCTATGTGTGAGGCACGCTATCAAAGGCCTTCTTATTGTCAATACATGCTGTTGACAAGTTTTTCTTTTCTGACATTGCCTCTTCAAGTATGGCTTTGTTAATTAGTAGCTGGTCTTTACACCTATAGCTTCCTCCCCTACATCCTTTCGGTTCTGCTGGTAGCAGGTTGTTTTTGTTCCGAAAGGTGTAGTTTCTTTCTGATGATTTATGTGAGGATCTTATACATAATTGGTAGACATATGATGGGTCTCTTTTTCTTTGGGATTAGTGTTTCCTTTATCTTTAGGAGCAGATATGTGATACCTTGAGTGAGCCGGTCGGGACATTCAGTTTGATTCTCTATTATGCTCGTGAATGCTCTCCATAAATGCTAGGCAGGCTTTCGATGTAAAAATTGGCAATTCCATCTATTCCAGGTACCTTGCAATTGATGGTCTTAATGATGACAGTAGTGGTCTCTGTGATGATGATTTCTGACCAGTCTTGCCGCACGACATCCTTGCGGGTGTGCTGTACTTGTTGGATCCAAGCAGCTTGTACATTGTAGCTTATGTCCTTTTCCCATATTTTGCTAGTACGATAGTAGGTGGTTCCTTGACATCGATCTTCTTTTCCTCTAGCCATCTGTAAAACATTTTCTCATCTTCTTTAAAGATCTTGTTTTGTCTGTAGAGGTTGCTTCTTTTAATAAATCTCTCCCGAGCCTCTGTGCTTTTGCTTGTATTTTTTGTTTGAAAGTTTCTTTGACTGTTGGTATATCCCCTTTTTTCTTGATATTGAGCTTTCTTTCAAATTGTTTCCTCTTTCGTTCCTTGACCGTTGAACCTTTTTCAATTTTGCTTAGGAATGATATGTTCCCACGTAGCTTCATAATCTCTTTTTCGAGCTTCTCTTTCCATACCGGTTGTTTTCTTATCTATTTTTGTTTCCTGGGTATTTCTCCTATTGCCTCTGCAATTACTGAAGCTACTTCGTATGTGAGCTGGTTTATTTCTGTCAGTTCTATCGGTGTTTTTATGTCACCTGTGATCTGGTCTTTCTTGATTTTTGGTATCGGTGGTCTTTCCCTAACAGGAGTTCCCTTGACAATCTCCCATTCCTGTCTGATATTTGCTATCATCTCTAGTACTTTTTCATCATCAGGTTTTTCTTGAACTGCTTTCAGACAGTCTTCAGTGTCAGTGATGTTCACCTTGTCTTGTTCCTCATCAGCTGCTTTTGTTTCATCTGTGTTATTACATCGGGACTGTCTTAATCGAGTTCCTCTGCAGTAGTGTCAGGGTTTTTAGACCTTCTCTTTTCTTGGATGATCTTAAGTTCTAAATCAGTTAGCCTTTTCTGCTTTATGATGTCTCTCTTGACATTGGCTAATTTGTTGGCATTGATGGTGAGCCTGTGTTTGTGGGGTGTTTCTTTCACCAAATGGTATAGGCAGTTTTTGTTGTTGAGGTTATGCTTCGATCTTGTGAAGCAGTGTGGAAAGCTTCCATTACTACTTTATACTCTTCCTTTCTGCATTTTTGACTAGTTGAATTTGGCGAATTTGTAGTCTTGCAGGTAAAAAGCCACTGTACGGGGTGTCCTTGGCACGTAATCGTCTACAGCCTGTTCAGATGACTTTGTTCAAGTTGCAGACTTTTCGATCCAGCCTGGTTTCCTATCGGAGATCGCGGTCTTGTTCACCAGAGAGACGACCGACAAGGTATGATGATCTAGTTTGTCGTGATTCCATAGTGATCATAGGTTGTCTGCCCCTTTGGTCACATGTACTGCTGGCTTGCCGTACATGTGTTGCCTGGTCTTTGCCACGAGGTTCAGGGTTTGAACTTGTACATACCTTTTTTGACACTATTTATGGTTTGTAGTTTCTGTGGAAAAGAATTTCAATCGCTTGGATGCCATATCTGTAGATGTAAAAGGCGGTTGCAGGAAAGCATTTGCAATCTCAATGGAGAAATTAACTTTCCATTGATTAGGAAAAACAATAAAGACAGTTATACCGCTAATGTGACAACTGGGTTTTAACGTCCATGCGGTAAAGTATGTAAAGGATTGAAAGGTTTAAAAATTCATCAACAAAACTGTAAAGTAATTAGAGGCTTTGAGGAACACATGTTTGAACAAATACCTGAAGATATTTTAAACAATAGTGAACCAACAGCAGTATTGTCAAATAGAGGACGTCTCAAGAGATCAAGTGAACGACGAGAAATTACTAACATCTATTTTCAATCTGCTTTGGCATCTGTTCAGTTCAACTCTTCGACGATTGACTCCTTAGTGGGATTTATGAATAATTCAATTTATAAATACTTTAAAAGGTACAGGCGGAACTACAAATAAGAACTTCTAAGGAACAATTCCAAAGGAAATATCAAGACCGCAAAGTTAGCCAATTAAAAAAGGGACTTTAAATTACTTAAAAAAAGCAACGCATCAATCGTGGAAATTCAATACGTTTTCCATTTGCTTCGCCGAAAACTGACTTCTACCCATAACATTCACACTGTATATAACCAGGCGTAGGGTGGGGTGGTTTTATTCTCCCATTCATCCAACCATCTTACAGCTTGCCAGACCGCTGGGGGTAGCCCATCTGCTTTGTGCTTTATTGCTCTGAGTTGTAGAGGGAGAGGGTTTCTACTACGGAGCCGTTTGGTGTTGGGGTATTCGCTGACAAATTCATGCATGGGATGGCCTTCGCTCTCACAATTGTTCGCTAAATTCACCATGATTGATTCCCGTCTGATGTGGTGTGGCGGGATGCCAGCCATGACTTGCATGGATTCCTTTAGTGTGAAGGTGGGACATCCACTGATGAGTCTTAGGGCAGAGTTTAGAACACTGTCTAACTTTTAAGTGTGTGCACTCCTTATCCATACCGGTAGGCAGTATTCAGCTGGAGCATATACTAGTGCAAGTGTGAATGATCTGAGGATCGTAAAGTCAGTTTCCCACGATGTTCCTGCAGGTCTTTTCAATGCAGCAACAGGGTACGCCAAGCCGAGATCATCTGAATACATGTATTTTTCTGCAATTGTAGGTGGCATGTCAGTAATACAAAATGGTGGATTGCACCGAACCATGTAGCACACCATTATACAGGAGCTTTCGTCTGCTTGTTTCACCACTGGGGGTGGTAAGTCTGAAAGACCTATTGGATATCATTTTCATAATGTAAGTCACAAGTTTTCTGTCTGGGATAGTGGAGAGGAGCTTAAGTTTTAGACACAGGTGCCAAACAATGTCATACGCCGCATACAGATCGACGAGAACTAGGCCTATTCGTTCCTTTTTGTTCAATGCATGTTCTATGTCCGTGACCAAGAAGGTCACACGGTCAAGGATCCAGAGGTTTGTTTGGACCCCCACCTGCTCTGGAGGGAGCTGGCTATCTACGATAGGGCCAAGTCGGTTTAGAATTAGTCGTTCAAGAAGTTTATAGACCACTGATAATAGTGATATGGGACAGTATGCTTTAGGATCATTTATTTCTTTTCCAGGTTTGTTGATTGCGATAACGTTAGCTCTTCTCCAAATAGGGCAGCTTGCAGGAAGAAATGCAGTGGGACAGAAATTCTTTAACCCATCTTAGGGCATTTGGAGCAAGCTTGTGAAGGTACTCTGGGTATAATTTTTCTGCACCGGCAGCTTTGTTAGGCTTTATCTTCTTGAAAGTTAGTTCGAGTTCGTCATCAATAAAATCAGCGGACAAGTTCATGTTAGCTGTTGGTGAGTTCATCAATTTTGAGGTTGTGGCTTTAACCGTCTTTTCAAGCTCTTTATCAGCACTAAGGAATTTCTCATTTGCTACGAGGACACTTGCAATGGCGTTGGCCCTCACATGGCGCTGTCGAGGTGGTTTCCCTTCCCCAGTAAGGCGCTGTATGACGGCCCATGCCTTTCGGATGGAGTGAGTCATATCTATCTGTTCCATGGTTTTAAGCCAACGTTTCAAATTATTCAAGTATTCATTAAGTTTATTTGTGTGTGCAGTTCTAGCTGAGTCATCAGTGGAAGAGCTGATTGAACTTAGCATATATTCACAGTGGCTGTCCCAGTATGGGATGTATTGTTTCCACTTTCCTCTTGGTAACTGTCAGGACGGTTTTGGTAAAGGCTCCATAGGTTTCATTAATGTTATTACTCTCTGGTGTTGGCAGGTTGGGTACAGCAGCATCAACTATTTCGTAATACTTGGGCAAATCTGCGGAAGTTACATCTTGGAGCTGAGCGCGAAGGTGTTTGCGTATCAATTGGTATGTGGGTGTTGATGATTGATGGTCGGTGTTGAGAGCTGGAAAGTCTCCTGGGACAGTCCTACGGGGTGCAGGAAGTGGCCCATTCCACCAGCAGAGATCTGGATTAGTTTCAGTTTTCCATCTCCCGGACCTAAAGGATTTCGACTGTTTTGCGTCATATACCAGGAGATGATCAGTACGACTTGCCCATTCAACAAGAGTGGTTCCATTTTTGCCATTTCTACTGTATGCCCATTCTGTGTAGGCGCTATTGAAATCAACAGCAAAACGTGTTGGCTTAACAAGTTCTGGCATCGTCTGTGGACCGCGTTTAGCTGCGGGAGGTTTGCATACATTCACAACAGTAGTACCAGCTACGCGGATCAATTTAGTGTCTTGTTGTGGTGCACTCTTCGTTAGTGTTTGGAATGGTACAGTGAGCTTAAAAATGGATGTGGTGCCATGCACTTTGCTCACTATGTGGTCAGCCAGGACATAGCTTGGTAATTTCAGTGGTCTCCGGGTATTACAGGGTGTTTCCTGGAGCAGTACTAGATCGGGTTTTTATGATTTTAATACATATGATTTTAAAAGGTCTGTACGATTTTAATACGTAAGAGGGGTAATACCGCTGACCCTTCTAACTTGACCAATAACATTTTTACATCCTGGGTGTATAAGCCTTTTTCCATTCAGCAGGAGCTTAAATTTGTGTTTGTGTAATTTGTGAGCACGTGTTTGCGTAACACAATATTTGAATACCTAAAGGATAATAACTTCGTTAAACATCAGATTCAAAAAGGCTTCACTTTTAATATCTCAGGTACTATAGAACATACTGCAATGATGGCACATGTAATAAACAAGGCTCGCACTAATCAACGCTACTCAGTCATTACTCTTTTAGACCTAAAATATGCTTTTAATGAAGTTCACCATAACCTAATAACGTCTGTTCTAGATCACCATCACATTCCTGGCAAAATTAAGTTTTTAATTACCATTCTTTACACTGAATTTACAACATTTATCACAGATTATTTTAAAACTAAAACCATAACAGTTCGTCATGGGCCTTTGCAAAGTGATTGTCTTGGTCCACTACTCTTTAATATATATTTCAACACATTCATTCAATATATTAAGAATAAAAAATACAACCAACTTGGTTCTTTACCTCACGATTAGAACGACCTCATGTTCAATAATTTACACTGATTTTAGTCATTGCAAGGAAAAGAGAGAACCAACTTCTTTTAAACTGTTTTTGTCAATGTCAATGGGCCAATATAAGGCATATTTATCAACCCTGATAAGGGTTGTTAAATGTGCCACATTTGGCATCAAAACATTCATAACAAGATCTCTTCAATTTTAACCTAAACTTTTTGTTGGTAATGAAACTGTACATCCTGTAGGCATGGAAGATGCTTTTAAGTATCTCGGATATAACTATGAGTTTGAAATGGCCAATCGATCTTACAACTCCAAGCTTCTGTCTGTTTTGCTAGATCTTCTTAAACAAATTGTTTCTTTATCTGTATCCATCCAAAACATAAACTATGCCTCTATAGTGAATTTACCCTCCCAAAGGTGTCCTGGCATCTTGCTGTTTCAGATCTTTCTAAAACTTGGGTATCAGAACATCTCGACAACCTATTCACTAAATACATACGCCAGTGGCTTGACCTGCCTAAAAGTGCCACTCTTAGCTCTATTATTCTTTCCAAAAATCAACTTGGAGCTACCTACCATAAAACATCTACAGTGCCAAACTGTCACCCGTAACGCTCTTAAGTCGTCATCAAATCATAATATCCGAACATTGTGGAAAAATACAAGCAATAGTACCAACATAAAACATGATATTTATAAAAATACAAAGGATGTCCTGAAAGCTGTACAGACAAAGTAGAAGGAGCGTTTACAAAGTCATCTTACTACTCAAGGTACTTTTCTCTCATTTCTGTTTGACAACGCCACTTTAAAATAATATAAGTTTTGTTCTAAAGTTCAAAGTAAGCTGGCAAAAAATATCTTCAACTTTACTATTTGTGATTTGAACAACATCCGCNAAAATACAAAGGATGTCCTGAAAGCTGTACAGACAAAGTAGAAGGAGCGTTTACAAAGTCATCTTACTACTCAAGGTACTTTTCTCTCATTTCTGTTTGACAACGCCACTTTAAAATAATATAAGTTTTGTTCTAAAGTTCAAAGTAAGCTGGCAAAAAATATCTTCAACTTTACTATTTGTGATTTGAACAACATCCGCCAAATTTATCCAAATGGAAACTCAGTATCTTCTTCTTGCTCTTTCTGCTTTGAACCAGAATCCCTTCTTCATTCCTTCGACTCGTGATTCACCCCTTCGACTCGTGATTTGCATTCCAGCTTTTCAAAAGTCATCTTCGTAAATCTTTCCATTAGCTCTATAGGTATATTCGGTAAATCTTGAATTACTTTCAGTGAACGCTTTGAACATCAAACAAACACGAGCGCTTTCTTTCAATCTAGCTTTCTAATATAATCATCCGCACCACATACTACATATTCTGTCGTAGAAACCAACCAGAATCAAACCATGAATTATTGTGGCTTAATTAATTTTGTTAGTAAAATATTTAATTTTGCTAAATAGGCAAGCCAAGGCAAACTACCTTAATTAGTGAGGTTTGTAATTGCATATGTTCGGATGGAAAAATAAATTTCAATTATTATACTTGGATTAACTAACAATACAATTTCAATCCTGTATATCAAATTACAAGATACTTATCAAAATGATAAAGTCAGCCATTCTCATCAAAATCCTGTTGACGGCAGCTTATCAGTAACAATTCGACCAATTTGCTACCCTAAGCTGCCTTGGGTGGCTTGAGCTATCAATTTCTATTAGCTTCACATAAGACAGCTCAAGTCAATAGTCCCGATAACACTTTTCTTATGATTGATTCACTTTCCAAAAGTACTGTCTTTTGGATTTCTCTCAATAATGCTTGAAGTTCTTTTTCATTATCAAACTCAAAGATTTTTTCAATGTCCGTTTTCAGTTCTTTCATTCCTCCACTGAGACATCCAACAACTATTGGAATCAATTTTACGTTATAATCTTCCCGTTTTTCACGTATCTCAAAACATAATTTTTCGTATTTCCTAATCCTTTTTCTCCGTAAGGACGCCTGTTCGTTTTGTTTGGATATGCCATATTGACTAGCAAAATTGTTTTCTTCTCTCCGTCTTCTAAGGTAAGATCTGGTCTCCTCGCGGTGCAGTCCGTTCATATTTGGTGTTTCCAATTCCAATACAGCTTCTTGTCTTCATTTTCTAACACTTTACCTTTTTCAAATCTCTGGGTGTGCCACTTTGTTCCTTCTAGAAGTAATTCTTTCTCCATTGCCCATTTGAGTGCCAAAACTTTGAGTGCATTGTTGTGTCGTTTTACGTATTCTGACCCTGCTGTATTGTTTCTCGCTGTTATCCACACAAGCTACATTCATCGGTATTATTGAATCTTTTTATCTTCTTCCACGCTCTTGATTCCGTCATCTGCTACTGTAAAGTGAATATTGATGCTGTTTTTCTTGGATCTGTATTGCACTTTAACCATACGTAATCTTTCTTCTCGTATCTTAATGTAATCTCGCTCTGCAGTGGTTTCTCTACTAACCTTCTTTCAAGGATTTTTTTTGTTTTGACTCAAACTGCTTCTTCAGCTTTTTGCATGCCTCCTTCCAATCATCAAATCTCTCTTTACAAATTGTTACATGTCCTTCGTCAAATGTTATATCTACAGCTACCCTTTTCACTGCTGCTTCCGCATCTCTCTTTAATAAGGAATGCTCTTTATTAATTTAATGTTTCCGTGCTACCCTGATCCAATTGTCAGTCAATGTTGCCATATAATATGCTACTCTTGTTTTTGTCTCGTCATACACGTCTTTGAAACTTTTAAGTTCTCTTCCACCATTACTCTTTTTTGCGTATAATCTCTCATCATTTGTTTGTCCTCCATCGAAACTTTCTTTCCGCAGAATACTTTCCACACTTTTTTCTATTTTGTCTATTTTTGCTTTTCCAAATACATTTATCACGTACCTTGCCACTGGTATTAAAAAACAATTTATACCTTTCATCAAGTTTTGATCATTTAGGTTAAGACCTACTAGATGGTCCATCCTGTTTCGGGTTTCTTTCTTCACTCTCTCCATTACTCTTTTTACATCGATTTTATCCCCTTGTTCACACCCCAGATATTTGTAAATATTGTTTTTGTCAGGGTCAAATGCGTCCATCTTTTCTTCCAACACTGTCAACCCATCTCCTTTGACCATTTTTCAATTTTTGAAGACTATTTCCGCACATTTGTTTACGCCATAGAAAGTTCCAGTGTCCATACTCCCTTTTACTACCATCTCGTTGCCAATCTTGAGATTTTGGTAGCTTTCTTGGTAGATCTTCAAATCATCAATAAAAAGACAATGTGTTCTTTTTACTCTTTCGCCATCTTTGTTTCCCATTCTGTAGCCATCAGTTTCCTCAATCAGCATTGACACTGGAACTTCTGTCAGACAAAATTCAATTGGCAAAAAACTGTCACCTTGCAAAAACGGCTTCTTAAAATTCATCATACGGCTGGTGATGGTTTTCCCATTCTCTGTAACTTCTAATTTAGTTTTCAATCCTTCCATTAGTTTACCGATGACACTGAAAATATTTTTTTGGCACTTTCATCCATCTGTACACTCTGATAATCCAGTCATGCCTTGCCATGTCGTACGCCTTTTGATAGTCATAAAATGCCACTGCTACATTTCGTTGGAAACCTCTCACTTCATCCATAATGGCATTATCTATGATCAATTAATCAACTGTTTCTTAGACTCCTGAACATGTTCCAAGCGGACTCCTGTCCCAGATGCTATTCTTATTTGCATGTTCCTTCGTGTAGTTCCCTACCATGCCAGCCATTACTTTGTAAAAAGTGAAAAGACATGTAATGGGCCTATAATTTCTCTCGTTACTCAAATCGTCCGACTTCGGTAACAGCACTGTCCTCTCCTGTGTTATCTATGCAGGTTAGTCATCAGGCTGTTCAATCCATTGGTTGAAACATCTCACCATGGATTGTCATGCACCTTTAAGCTTTTCCCACCAGAAATTTTGAATGCCGTCAATTCCTGGAGCAGACCAATTATTTCTTTTTCTGACCGCCTCAAAAGGTTTCTTCTCATCAATTATTAAGGCTTGTACATCCATGACCTTTTCTCTTATTTTGTTTGCTCTTGTTTTCATCCACTTCCTGTATGGGATTGGAGTTTCATCCTCCCATATACCAGCCCAAAATTCTTCAAACTTCTCCATTTCAGGTATCTTGCCTTTTGTTTGTTTTCTCTCTTGTGTCTTTCTGTAAAACATGCCTGATCCTCTTGAAACATTCTGTTGTTACATATATTTGCATCTCTATTCTTAACATGTTTTAGCTTTGTGCGTTGGTATCTTAATTCATCCAGCGTACTTTCTTTAAACACTATTAATTCTTCTAAAATCACACTAAAATCAGCCTCAATGATTTTATGCTTTCCTCACCTTTTCTTATCCTCCTGTTTTTCTGGTTCGGATGACTTGTTTCTTTTTTCCTCTTTGCGTCTCTTTTTATTCCGCATCGCTCTTCCAATGCCTTGCCATCACGTAGACTGTATCTACTAATTTACAGATATCAACATTGTTGGTGAGATGTTTTTCCAACACCTTGTTTGCAGTGTCGATTTTCTTTCTTGGAAGCCCTTTTTCAACTTTACTAGTCTTTTTCTGTTTGCAATATTCTCTTTCGTTGTCGGCGTCAGTAAGGTCAGTACATCTTCAAATCTCATTCTCAAAATCATAGTCTCTTCTTCTTCGTTATTTTCGTTTTCATTTTCGTTTTCCGAAATATCACCATTTTGACTAAATCCATTGTCTTTTTCCTCTGGTTCAGTATTATGAATCATGTTGTCATTCCCTTCGTTCCTATCTTGTTCAACATGTTGCTGGTCAATATCTTGTAGCTCGACGTTTTCTCCATTTCTGAACTCTATACGATTGAGTAGATGTCTTTCCGAAATCGGCCTGCATTGTCCCTCGACGATTGGGCACTCATCTGATTATCACCATAGATTTCATCCCACACTTCCTTCATTCTTTTCATGAATACTATTCCTTTCTTTCTTTTGCGTTCTTCCATTTTAAATAGATTTATCTTTATGTCATTTGTCCATTTTCTGCTGACATACAGTACATTTAATTGTACTAATCCCCCTCTAAGTCCCTCAGGAACACCATAGTTTGGCATTTCTTTCTTAAATCTAGTTGCATTATCACGGAGAATTTGTTTCGAAACATGACTTTTGTCAGGGATTGTTTCGTCCCATTTTCTTTTCAGTCTCGTCAAAAATCCAGTACCTCTAGTTCTCTCTTCATCTGCAACGCGGATTAACCACTTCTTCTCATCATCAGTATATATTGACAGGTGGTGTTTTGTTTGAGCCTCTCCGTTTTGGACAGCTCTGTTTCTAGCCACGTTTTCTTACTGGATTGCTCCTTCCTTGGTGTTATAAATGTTATTTGGTAGAAATTAATTTTGATCTATATCTCCTATAAACCGTTTTAAAAGAAAACACGGGTCACAAGTTGATTTAGAGTTTCCTTGCTCTCTAGACAAGGCAATTGATTTTGGCAGTATCGCCACTTCTACCAGGTTCCGTGATCGGTGACCTCATAACGCAGCGGCCATTGACCCCCCTATCAGCACGGCACCTTCGGGTTGCGAGTATAATTGATCGTGATACCTCCACTAGATTATTTGCCACTCAAGGCTAAAAAGTATCATCTGCCCATACAATTGTTCATGTAGCTTCCACTAGACGAACTGTCTTTCCAGACTGAAGAGCTCCGTCTGCCCTAGATTCGAAATCAGAGATTTTCGTTCTCCTAGAACAACTACTGGCAAGGTTAGCGACCTTGTTCTGCCCATAGCATTGGTTATTTAAAGGCGCCACGTGCTCGTCTTACGCCCCTTGTTCTGTTAGTTTCAAGCAGTTCTGCCACATGAAGACCAGGAGTTGGACTTGGACTGCCATAGGCTTTATTGTAAGCCTGGCATTGAAATATTTTGTAGGTATCGGAAGCTCAACTTCCTTAACCACCTCGGCATTAACAGTCCTTCTGAACCTTATTATTATTAATATTATTATTATTATTATTATCATTATCATTATTGTTATTATTATCATTATTATCATTATCATTATTATCATTATTATTTGCTGTCGAGCGGTGGCGTGCAGACGTCTCTGTACACGGCTCTCGTTTAATCGCAAAATATTTGCCTAATTTTTTAATATTACAAGTACAATTTCATATCGATCGACTCGTCGTCGCACAAGGATTTTATTGGAATAATGTTTGAGTTTAGTTTTCGATACTTTTTGACACTATTTGTAGTTTGTAGTTTCTGTGGAAAGGAATTTCAATCGCTTGGACGCCATGTCTGGAGATGTAAAAAACGGTTACAGGAAAACACTTGCAATCCCAATGGGGAAATTAACTTGCCATTGATTAGGAAAAACAATGGAGACAGTTATACTAGTAATGTGACAGCTGGTGTTAAGTGTTCATGCGGAAAAGTATGTAAAGGATTGAAAGGATTAAAAATTCACCAA
>RDPX01000056.1:3128308-3149350 GCA_003991215.1 Morbakka virulenta
GGTTTGCATTGTGTTTACAAATTGGTTTGTGTAAGGTTTATCCTTCCCTGGCATTTTGTTGTGACACCATCACTAGGGAGGTTGCCAACCAAGGCCTAAGAGCCGCCTACCTATGAGGCAGACGTCACCCCGCCGGATACCAATCCGGTACATTAAAGTATCGGAGTAGGGTGACAGGTGCTACACCTTGCCCAAGGGTGACCTGGAGGTAGTTGTGACAAAGGGTAACCTCATTCGCCCACGTCGAAACTCCACAACCGGATGCAGTTTAATGTCAATACTCAGGACATTATTATTAATATTATTATTGTCATCATCATCATCATTATTATTATTATTATTATTATGGCCTTATGCACAATGAAACAGTAGAAATAGTAGAGTTACCAAGTGAAGAGAAAAATTTAGCTTCTTCTTCGTCGTATCTCGAATCAATCATATAGTCCCGCTCCAGAAATTGGCTGTCGCTATAGCTTCGTCGGTTGGTTTAGCAAGCTCGTCCTCTGTACAGCCGGGTGCCAGGGCACAAGTCAGCAGGTGTCTCATTCACTGTTCGCTTCCGCAGTCACATAGGCTTTAGTTGCACATGCCCCAGGCCTTCAGACAGACCTTGCATCTACCTTGACTCTCCCTCAGGCGGTTCAGCGTCTGCCAGGTTGACTAGTCGAGATGGTTGCCTGAGGCAAGCTCCTGTGTTGGTGATTCTGTGTGATTCTGGTGAGCCATACAGGAGCCAAGCTGTTTTCGTGCCAGGACTCTAGCCATTTCTCTTCAATGGCAGCGTGATGGTGGACGCATTCTGGTCGGTTGGTACTGGTAGAGAGGATGTCTTTCGTCGTTGTCTTGCTTCAATCGTCCATTGATACTAGGCGGTGCGATTCCAGCCAAAGCATAGAAGCATGCCATGGGTGAATCTGGCCACTGTTCTGAAGGTGACATTCAGCATGGGATCTAGTTTGCGGGCATGACTAGATCTGCACCATGTGGAGCTGGCATATTCCTCAGCTGAGAAACATAGGCCGAGAGCAGTGGTTCGAACGGTCTTGGAGTCCGCACCCCATCTGATATTGACAAGCTTTCGGAGTAGATTCTCTCTGAGCTTAGTGATATGCTCCCTGAAGGATAGAGTTCGGTCCAATGTCACCCCGAGGTATACGGGATTAGGGTTATTCTGGATAGTATTTCTTTCCTACGTAACTTTGAGATTGCGGTGGGCTTCTCTATTCTTTGAGGTGAAAGCTGCATAGCTGGGTCTTTGTGGGGTTGGGTTTCAGATTATTCTCTCAGTAGTAGATTGACATTTCTGTTAGAGCCTGTTCAATGGTGCTCTCGACTTCAGAGAAACGCTTCTTCTGTGTGGTGATGCACAAATCGTCAGCGCATATGAACCTGCTACAGGAAGTGTGCATGGGTTGATAATTTGTGTGCACATTAAACAGTGTAGGTGCCAGTACACTTCCTTGAGGGAGCCCATTTCTAAAACTGAACCAGCGGCTTCTTCTACCATTCAGTACGAAATAGAAACGGTGGTTTGAAAGAAGGGTGCGAATGATCTCCCAACATTTTGAATCTTGAGTGAAGTTGTATAGTTTGGCAATCATTACTCGGTGTTGGACGGTATCATAAGCAGCACATAGATCAACAAAGGCGGCTCCGGTTATGAGCTTGTTCTGGAAACAGTCTTCTATATGTTGATTGAGTCTTAGCAGCTGGGTACCACATGACTTTCCTGGCCGGAAGCTTGCTTGGTCAGGTGTCAACTGCTGTTCTACTAGTGAGCTGATTCGAGTCAACAGTAGTCTCTCGAACAGCTTGTAGCTGATGCAGAGAAGAGGGGTAGGTCGATAGCTTTTGTGTTCATCGGCGTTCTTTCCTGGCCTTAGTAATGCTACAACCTTAGCTCTCCTCCAGATTGATGGAATTTTTGGCAGCTGAGGCAATCACTGAACATGACCAGTAGCCAGTTAGAGGCAATTGGACCACGATTTTTGAGGAATTCTGTCTGAATATCATCAGTTCCTGCTGCTTGGTTAGGCTTTAATTGTTTGATGGCTTGGCCGTGCTCTACTGTTGAGAAAGGTCGTGTTAGGTAGGACAGATTTTGATCTTGATAGGGCAGTTTGCTTGAGAGGTACACTCCAGTCTTACTTCTCCTCTTCTTACTGCGGTCATTGGCTATTAGTTGGCTGGCCACTTGACTTGGTGTAACAGAGCACTGTGCCAGAGGGGTAGTGTTATCCCACCCCGCTTTTTGATGGTTTTCCAGGCCTTTTTACTATTTAATGCCATGTTCGTGTTCTCGATGATATCCTGCCAGGCCTTCTTCCTCTCTGTTCCTACCCTTTCGAGGAGCTGTTCACTAAGTTGTAGGGTGGTGTCATCAAACGGGTCAGATCTGAACTTGAGCTCATACTCCTTAAGAAGATCCAGGGACTCGTTAGTTAATCTAGATATATACCGTTGGCGGCAGCCTCGGGGAATGTTCGCAAGTGCTGACTTTTTTTTTCTTTCTATGAAAGCAGAATTGTTCTGTGTGATTGGTTAAAGATCTGATATGGAGGCGTCCAAGGCTTCACTGACACCAGTACAGTTTTAGGTTGAATCTCCATTTGAATGGCACATTTGATGCCTTCAGTGCTGCGTGGATCCTGGTGAAAATTGGTCGGTGCTGTGATTTTGGGATAGGTGAGAGCACATACTTGTTGGTTAGCGATCTCATTGTTCATAAACCAGAGTTCAGGGTTTTATTCTTGCTTCCATCTGGCGCTGTTTAAGGATTTGGGGAGCTTTGAGTCATGGATTAGAGCTAGATTGCCTGTTTGTGCCCATTCCTCGACCAGATCCCTGTCTCTGTCATTTTTAGGGTAGCCCTATAGGGTGCTGTGAGAGTTGAAATAACCAATGATAACACGGTGTTTTCTCACACAGTGTGTCGGGGGTTCAGTCCACTGGAACTTACTAGCAGGCGGCTTGTAGATGGATACAACGTAGATGTCTTGGAGAGAGATTGTGATGACCACGATGTTGTTCTCATTTACTGAGGTGTGGGTTGCGTCAATCTTCAGGGTCGGTCGGATGAATACGGCTGACCCATACTTCTCGTGTCGTATCTCAGCAATCAGTTTCATTCTAGGCAAAGCCGGTCGTCGGCTTGTGTTCTTGAGGTGTATCTCTTAGATGCATACAATGCATAGTCCTTGATAGAGTGTCCAAGCAGGTCTGCCATCACGTCTATATATACTTCAATATTAAAGAAGGCGAACAGCCAGTGCCGGTTCTGAAAAGAACCCTTGTTTTTGATTCTGGTGTGAAGGCATGTTGATCGTATGTCGCGGGTAACGTTGATATAGCGTTGATTATAGATTGTTACGAGTTTGGCAGAAATTGGCCGGCTGAGGGCTGGATTCTCGGCGTTTCCCGGGATGCGCCACGAGGAGGCTTTCTTCTTACATCTCAGAAGATTCAGCAATGATACCGGAGACTGTTTCCATGGCATGCCCTGTCGTTGTATCTGGAGTTACTAAATCAGACTTTCAACCACTAGTTTATTCGTAAGACATTGGACATATTTGAAACTCCTGAATGGATGCAAACTCTTACAAAGCTAGAAAAAGGAAATGCTAAAACGGCTAAGAGAAATCTGTTATCAAAATTCAGTGCCTGAGGTACTTTCAGTGAAGAAGGTGAACTGGAAAAAAGTTAAAGTAGAACTTGTGAATCTTAATTCATAATATCGAGACCAATAATATTAGTAGTACACAGAAACTCTTGGCTAGTTCGGCTTTCTTAGTTACTGAAAGATTAGGTGTTAAAAAGGAAAGGCGGTGGAGTGAAAAAAGAAAAGGAACCATTCTGGAAAAGGAGAGTTAAAAAGAGCATCGCAGAGTGGCGTAAGCATCTAAGTATCTTAACAAAAGTGAAAAATAAAAAGCATGTCCTCACTACGGAATAAAAAGTCCTCCTGAATAGGAAATATCAACTAGATGAAAAAGGGTACAACAATGTTATTAGCTTTCTAAAAGTTAAAATTCACAATGGAAGTTTACTTATTCGTAACTATGTCGATAAAAAGACACAATTCAACCAGAATAAGTTATTTCGTGAAAATCCATCACGTTTCTTCAAGAAGTTAGACGGAAAGAATAATGAAACAAACTTACCTCCGGATAAGGAAGAGGCTTCTGCTTTTTGGAATAGTATTTGGGGAATACCCTCCACGCACAACAAAAATGCAGAGTGGATGAATAGAGTAAAGAAAGAATTAGAACTGAAAGAAAGGCAAGAAAATGTTAATATTGAAGTTAGTGACCTAAAAAAGTATGTGAGAGGGATCTCCAACTGGAAAGCGCCTGGCCCCGATGGGATACAGGGATTTTGGTATAAAAGACTAGACAATTTGCATGATCGACTTGCAAAACACCTTGACAACTGTCTTCAAACGGGTGAAATACCCACTTGGATGACGAAAGGGAAGACAGTTCTTATCATGAAAGATCAAACTAAAGGCTCCATAGCTTCAAATTACCGGCCGATTGCCTGTTTGCCAATTCTTTGGAAAATCTTGACTGGAATACTGAGTGACAAAGTCCATGGCCATCTTTTGGAAAATGACCTGCTGCCTGACGAGCAAAAAGGGTGTAGACGGGATTCTCGTGGAACTAAAGACCAGTTATTAATAGACAAAGCCATAATTAGAAACTGTAAAAGAGCAAAAAGGAACTTGCATATGGCGTACATAGATTACAAAAAAGCGTACGATATGGTACCCCATTCGTGGCTTATCGAAACACTCAAAATGGTAGGAATAGCAAGTAACATCAGAGAGACACTCGAGAAAAGTATGTTTAACTGGAAAACTGAACTCACTGCTAATGGAGAGCCATTAGGCGAGATTGAGATCAAAAGAGGTATTTTTCAGGGTGACTCGCTATCACCCCTTCTTTTTGTAATCGTATTAATCCCGTTGTCTTTGGTTTTACGAAATACCAAACTAGGATATACCTTTTCTAAATCAGATGTTACTGTTAACCACCTTCTGTTTATGGATGACTTAAAACTTTATGCTAGATCTGAAAGAGAATTAAACTCGCTCGTCCATACGTTGAGGATAGTCTCTGAAGATTGTGGAATGAAGTTTGGATATGATAAATGTAAGACAGTTTTCCTTAATAAGGGTAAAATCGGAAAGGAAAATGTTATCAAAATGCCAGCTGGAGAGAAACTTAGAGAAGTCGAAGAAATTGGCTATAAATACCTGGGTATAATACAGGATGAAGGTTCTCGTACGACAGACATGAAAAATAAACTTGAAACTGAATATCTACGACGAGTAAGGAAGTTAGCTAAATCAAAATTGTATGCTGGCAATGTGATCTCAGCGATAAAGCAGTGGGCATTAGGAAGTCATGAGATATAGTGTAGGAGTGATTGATAGGAATATAGGAGATTTGATAAGCATTGATGTGAAAACGAGAAAGAGTTTGACTTGTAATGCCTTGTTCTATCCTGGAGCTAATGAAGCACGACTCTATTTCAAAAGAAAGAATAGTGGAACAGGTCTCATTTCAGTAGACCAGTGTGTAAAAAGTGAAGAGAATAGCCTTTGGGAATACGTTTCAACTAGTCAAGAACGACTATTGAAAATGGTGGTAAAAGAGGATTTTTTTATAGGAAAAACTGGAAGAGAAGAAGCTAGATATTTGAAACAATACACTGAAATGCTGAGACAAAATTACCACTGAAAAGCTCTGCATAGTAGATTTACGGAAGCTACAGCAGAACAAGCAGATTTAAACAAAACGTGGTTGTGGTTAAAGAGCAATTACGTGAAAAAGGCAACTGAAGCCTTAATTACTGTTGCTCAGGACCAAGCAATTAGAAATAATTGGGTTAAAACTAGCATTTCACCTGGAATTCATCAAGTTTTACTAGGCATGACATATTGCCAACAACTTTAAATATTTTAAAACATTCCAAGATCCAAGTGTGAGGCATCATGTCAATTGCTTTACGGTAATAAATCCGACGCAAGCAATATTTTTCTGTATTGTCTTTGCTTTGAAAACAAAATCTCCTTATCAATAAACAGCAGTTCTATTTTGTTCCTCAGGTAGCAAATTTCTTTCTTTCAATGTTGTATATACCTCTTCTGCGATTATACATGTGAATATTTTCCACATCAATAGGAGACATGTTATCAGGCGATAGTTGCTGGCAATATTTCCTTTGATGACATCTTCTGTATGAAAACTGTTCTTTCTTTTGTCATCAGAAGCATAACTGGGTAGGAAAAACAATCCATTGGGAATTATGCAAGCAGCTAGATTTCAAACATGCTGATAATGGTACACAAACCAGAACTAGTATATTCGCTCTATAATTCCTGATAGATCAGCTTTGATCCTTTTTCTTTACACTCAATCATATTTTGATTCAGAATCTTTTTTCATTCCAACTGTCGTGGTTTTATAATAAACATTTCAAGGTGTATGAGTCTATGTACCCATTTTGCATCTTGGCAAATAGAGACGACCAATATCTGCTTCTGGGTGGAGCATACCACATGATGTGAATAGTTTTCTAGTTTTACAGTTCATACTTTTAATGTGAGAAGAGATTTTCTCCTTCATTCCAGCACGGTAAACCCTGTTGCTTTCATTAACTCTTAAGTATTTGCACATATTCTCAGGATCAAATTTTTTAATTTATGTGTCTATGTCCAGATCAATTGATGAAGTTTTTGCTAGTCTTCCTTATGAGAATGTAGCTTTTGCGTACTTATCGAGGCCAAATTCCATGCAAATATAATTACTGAACTGCCCAACGGTAATTAGCAATCCTTCTGGTTGTTGATCACTTTTTGCGAAAAGTTTCAAGTTATCCATATAGAAGATGTAGCTAATTTGACTGTCATAGATCGTGTAACCACAGTTGGCGTCATTACGTTCGCCGGATAAGAGGATAAGCGATATGCAGAAGAGAAGCTGGGAAAGAAAGTCTTCTTGGAAGATACCACGTTTAATTTTAATAGGTTTAGATGTAGTAGTCCCAGCGTCGTGGTTGAGGAAAAGAAAGGTGTTACACTTTGGTATACTTTTCTTAAAAAAATTTGTAATTATTGGTGAGATCTTGTACATTTCTGGGTTTTTAAAACTCCAATCATGCGGGAAACTGCCAAAAGCTTCACGAAAAGGTTTTGCTCAAGAACGTCATACATTCTGGTACTGATTTCAGATACAAAATCGTATAGGTTGTGATCAAGCACCTAATAGAGCGATAGTTTATCGGTTCTTAGTATCGACTGACTTTGGGAGAAGATATGTGTTCCCTTGTATTAACTAATCCGGAAAGGCATTTGTTGTAGTAACGATTTCATTTAAAGATGCCATCAGGCGTTTATGTATTTCACTTGGAAAATTCAGCCAGAAATTTAAAATCTCAAATAAGCCTCGGGGTTTCCACTTCTGTGATTTCGCTAGGGCCAGGCGCAATTCCTCTATCGTAATAGTTTTCCACTGTCGTTCTTTGACCCCACTTATCCTTTCCTACGATCTGCCTATTCCTTGTAGCTTCCAGGCTGCAGGTTTTTTTCCTTAGCTCAGATGTTATTCCAAAACTCCTCCATGTCCTTGTTCTCAGTTGGACCCTGTAAATCTTAGCCTTCCCAATTTCCATTAGAAAGTTTTAGTATCAGGTTTGAAAATCTTGTTCTGTTTATAGAACTTACTTTGTTTATCAAATCTTCTCAATCGCTGGGCTTTTAATTGTATTTTTTGTTTTAAGACTTCTTTTATCGTGTCTAGAGAGCCTTTATCAGTGATATTGTATTTTCTATTAACTTTTTTGCTTTTTGTACATTTTATGTCTGTTCCTTTTGTTAATTCATCAAGAATTGAGATTTCTGCTCGCAAAGACTCAGTTTCCTTCTTTATTTTCATTTTCCATTTTGGTTCCTTATTAACCTGTTTAGGTTTGTACTTTTTTATTTTACTTCCCGTCTTTTGGTTGCGTATATTAGATTTTTGATTGTGTACTGATCCTTCTGTATTTTATTATCTATCTCTCTTAAAGCAGTTTTATGAAACTTATTAGTACANCCTACGATCTGCCTATTCCTTGTAGCTTCCTGGCTGCAGGTTTTTTTCCTTAGCTCAGATGTTATTCCAAAACTCCTCCATGTCCTTGTTCTCAGTTGGACCCTGTAAATCTTAGCCTTCCCAATTTCCATTAGAAAGTTTTAGTATCAGGTTTGAAAATCTTGTTCTGTTTATAGAACTTACTTTGTTTATCAAATCTTCTCAATCGCTGGGCTTTTAATTGTATTTTTTATTTTAAGACTTCTTTTATCGTGTCTAGAGAGCCTTTATCAGTGATATTGTATTTTCTATTAACTTTTTTGCTTTTTGTACATTTTATGTCTGTTCCTTTTGTTAATTCATCAAGAATTGAGATTTCTGCTCGCAAAGACTCAGTTTCCTTCTTTATTTTCATTTTCCATTTTGGTTCCTTATTAACCTGTTTAGGTTTGTTCTTTTTTATTTTACTGCCCGGCTTTTGGTTGAGTATATTAGATTTTTGATTGTGTACAGATCCTTCTGTATTTCATTAACTATCTCGCTTAAAGCACCGTTATGAAGCTTAATAGTAAAGTTGGTATTTGAAGATGTTAGCGTAGGTAGTGTATCTCTCCTTTCCATCTCGGTCTCTTCAGTGATTGCAAGTTCACGTATTATGTCTTCACGGGCAGCCTGTATCTTTTTTTTCATTTCTTTCAACGAAATCCCCAGCAACCACAATCATTTGTATATTTGCATTTATTTCTTCATTAGCTCCTTCTCTCAATTCATGTATTCTATTCTCAATCAGTTAGGTTACAAATTTACTAGTTCAACTGTAGATTCGCGATTTTCATGTCCAATATCAACCTCAGGCTCCACAATAGTTTCATTTCGAATTTCATCCCATATTAGATCAGTTTGTTCGTCATTTATCATTATTGTTATTGTTGTTATTATTATTTTTATTGTTATCACAGTTATTATTATGTAATATACTTTTTACATAGTTTATTACGTCCTACTAGAGCCGGGCCAAAACAATGGTCCTAAGGTGTTAAACGGTAGCTGTTGCCTTCTACTTTATTAATAGTTCTCTCTTTAGTGTGTGTGCTGTTACAAGGAGGGCCATTTTCTTGATTTCTCGGATGTTGATTTTACCAGGGATTTTGTCGCTGTATTTTTCTAATCCCTTCTTCACAAGTCCAAAAGCTCCAATGACCACTGGTAATGTGGTCTTTTGCCCCACATCCTGTTGATTTCAATCTCTAGGTCTTTGTACTTTGACAGCTTTTCTGTTACTTAGACAGAGGTGTTGGGTTCGGATGGAATGGTCATGTCTATAAGGAGGTCTTCTTTATTTGTCTTGTTCTTGATGACAGTATCTAGCCTATTCCCTTTGATCTCTCTGTCGCTCTGTATGGGCATGTCCCATAGGATTGTGATCTCATCATTCTCTGTGACTGTGTTAGGCTGATGTTAGTACCATTTGTCAGCTGTCTTGATTTTGTATTCCCTGCAGATCTTCCAATGTAAGTAAGCTACCTTGTTGTGTCTTTCGATGTACTCAATCTTTACTGGCACTCGGCAGTCCAAAATGATGCCTTCAATGGTCTCCTCATATTTTCCACAGATCCTAAGCTGTGGCTCTGTTCCATCCTTAATGATACGATGGTGGCAGTATCTTGTGGCCAAACTCTGGTCTTGTGCAGCGACGAACAGGCCTTTAGTCTTATCTTTTAGTCTGAAGGATTTAAGCCTCTTGTTGGTCTTTTCTTGCCCTACATCTGCCTCTTTGATCCTGTTGGGGTACTTTTCATACATTCCCTTTTCTTCCTGGGACTTCTGCCTTTGTAGATAGCAGAGGTGTATTGCTTCCTGTCTGAATCTGCGGACATATTTTGTTGTTGTTTCATTCTCTGTCGGTGGTATTTCTAGGTCATTCACCTCCTGCTTAAATTGCTGCTTCTTTCTTGATCGAGTAGAGCTTTTTTCTATCTTTATTATATTTCACTTATTAGAAGAGTGGATATTTTGTTGATGTTAAGTATCTGTCTAGGTATATGCTGGACGTTTTAAAGGTCAGTTCGAGTTCGACCAGGCCTCTTCATCCTTCTCATCTTGTTAAGTATAGCCTGTCGATATCTGCTCTTGGATGGTGCTTCTTTTCCATGATAAGCATCTTTCTGATCTTGATGTCTAGCTTTTTAGCTCGCTCAGCTTCCAGTTAATAATGTGCAAGCTGTACGCCACTACAGATATTGCTAAGCTGTTAATAGTTTTGAATCAGTTTTTCCAGCTTTTCAGTACTATTCTCACCCTTCTATAGTACTCTTACTGGATCTTCTCCTTCATGAAGGAGTGTTGGATGTGGTCTCCTTCTTTCACTCCTAGGTAATAATATGTGCCCTGGTGTCTATGTTAGTGCTCTATTTCAGTTGTTCTGTCTTGAATGTGGCTTTGGCACAGTTGTCGAGTCCGAACTCCATCTAGATGTCATAAATGAAAGTCTTGACAGTGGTAAGGAGGCCTGTTTGCTTCTTATCGTCTCTGACAAAGGTCTTTAAGTCGTCCATGTAAAAGAGGTGGTTTACTTTGCCATACTCGAATTCGTACCCATAATTGGTTCTACTAAGCTGAGTGTTGAGGGTTGCTAGTTCCAAGCAGAAGAGTAGTGGTGATAATAAATCTCCCTAGAAGATCCCGCTTTTGATGTTAATTGGTCTTAATATTAACAGCCCATTTGCATGATGTAGATTCAAGGTGGTCTTCCTGTTTTTCATGCTCTGTGCAATGAATCTGATGATGGTCGGGCAGACTCTGTGGATATTGAGGCTCTTCTCTATCCATGTGTGAGGCACGCTGTCAAATACATTCTTATAGTCAATCCATGCTGTTGATTATTTCTTCTTCTTTGACTTGGCCTTGGAACAGGAAACGATTCAGGTGCGTCCAAACAACAGATTCATTTCATTTTTGTAATACTGGTGTTCAAACATCTCTTTGGTACAACCATACTGGTTACCATGGCAACACCAAAAATAGTATTCGAATGAAAACCATTTTTGTTGCAAGTGAAATTTTGTTGACTTTTTGTTCTTTTATTCATTGAAATTGTGCTATTCTACAACGTCGTATTTATATAGGCAAGTAAAATCTGTAATTAGATGATGGGAGCTAAAAGCCGAAAATATTCTGCACCTGAAGCAGCCAGCTGTCTTATGAAGATGTTAGAGGAAAATTCTTTCGACGATGGTGATTATTCTGTTGAATCAGATGATGATGGTGAGCTAGATGGTGCTGAAGATATTGTTGAGACATCAAATGACGAGGATGATGACATTGTGGATGGCGTATACTTAAAGTTGGACCAGGGTGTAGTTCCTGAAAGTGGCTATTCATCTCCATCTGGGAAAAAGTGGTCCAGTGTTCTACCTGCGTCTTCAAAAACTTGTGGTGCAAATGTTTTTAGTGGTAACCAAGGACTCACATCGATAGTGAAAGCAAAGAAAGAAGCTTTGGAAATTTTATTAAATGATTGTAAAGTGGACAAACAAATAGGCAAAATGCAAGGAAAATGACTAACAAACTCTTACAGTAATAGAACGTCAGGCATATATATAGGACTTTTGTATGCAGCCGGAGAGTCAAAAATGAATCACAAAAACATCAGAGAGATGAAGAAAGATGGACCTCTTTCAAGGCCACTTTTTGCTGCCACAGTGTCAAGAAGACGTTTTGAAGAAATTACACAGTGCATCGGGTTTTTTAATTTAGAGACCATATAAAAGAGAAGGACATGTGATAAGTTTGCTCCATTCCGTACAATATGGGATTTGTCCATTTCACAGTTCAAAAAGAACTTTTATACTTTAGAGTTTATGTGACTTGATAAAGAGCTCATTTTTGTCAGAGGAAGATGCCCATTCAGGTAACATATACCTTCATATCCAGTTAAATATGGCATTAAGTTTTTCTTCTGGTTGATTGTGGTACTGGATATATCTGTGATGGAACTCCATATACAGGAATGTTGGACTAGCATCGAAAGTAGTTAAGCAATTTGCTAAGCCATTTTATGGAAGAGGAAGAAATATCACCGCCGATAATTACTTTACGGATTTCGGTCTCGTTGAGGAACTTTATCGGAAAGGATTAACCTTGGTTGGAACGGTTAGAAAAAATAAAAGAAACATCCCAGAAGGCTTCACCAATGCTAAAGGCCTTCCTGTTGGGAGTTGGCGCCTCGCATGTGATCAAAATGTGACAATCGCTTGAAAAACAAATGCATCACGCTTCTGTCATAAATGTATAATGATGCTAAGGTTGACAATACTACTGGTAAACCTGACATGATACTCTTTTGCAATAGTACTAAAGGAGGCGTAAATACTGTCGATTAGCTTGCACACTCTTATTCAGTGCTGGACAAAACAGAGCATGGGAGTTTTGCTTACTTCATGACTATGCTCAATATTTCTGCTATAAGTGCTTATATCTCATTTATGGATTGGCAAAGTTAGAAAAAGGTGTATCATTTGCAAGGAGGGTGTTCCTTCAAGACCTCCCTATTGACGTGGTGTAGCCGTACATGGTTGTAAGAGTACAAAATGTGGACGGAGTTCAACTTGGTATTCATAACAAAATGCCTGCATGTGGAATTGAAATTGTTCACCCAATGAGAAAGGATAGTAAAATGAAATCAAAGAAACCCACCAGAAAGCGCTGTTACAGGTGCTGATTGAGTGATGTTAATAGATAATCCTCGCGTTTATGCCATAAATGTAACATGAGTGTCTGTGCTTCACATTCAACAAAAGAAGAGGCATTTGTCTGAAGTCAACCAAAATGCTAAAGAAAGTAATTGGGAACATGAAGAAGAGTAATATCTAAGTATTATTTAATTTTTAATATCCTGTTTTTCTGTTAAATGTTTTCACTATATTTATGTTTTCAAGAAACTGTTTCATGCAGACTTAATATCTTCGTTTTCAATTTCTTTGGAGTACTCAGAATTTTACTCAGTTTGGTGGTCAGCGAAACTTTTATACTGTAGAAGGTAATGCAATACACGTTTACACTCTACAGCATCATTTTCTAAAACAAATGATGAATTTCACATTAGAGCCAAAAGACCAACTTTGAGCACTAATGGTCGGCTAAAAACTTGGGAATCTTAGGGTGGGGCATACACGACACGTTGTTATTGTACATTTATGTAAATATCTGTTAAAATGTCAAGTAAAAGGAGACAGCAGAGAAAATATTTGAATTAGGATCTGAAGATGAAATAGAGTAATCAGAAGAATCAGAATACGCTGAATTAAAAGATGTACGTAAACCTGAAATGAAATTTAAGACATTTACAACAAAGATCATAATTTAGGGTTTATTTGAATGAACTGTGAAGAGACTGTTGTGTAAGACTGATTTACGTTTTCAGATAATTCTTTTACTTTCTGTTGCAGATCCCAAAAAGAAACAAAACAAATTGAAGAAGGAATTATTGACATGGAAATAACATCAGCAATTGATGAGTGCAATTTGATATTCTCTGAAAATCAATCAATCATTTCTGATGATGTTAATTAAATGGTAAACGAAATTATTTGCTACGAAAATATTCAGGACGATTTTAAGAGCTGTATAAAGGCCTTTTTGACTCTTTTGAAAGAGAATTGAGTAAAAAAAATTATCAAGAACAACGTCGATAAAAGAGGGAAATGGGTAGTGAATAATATTAAAAAGAAATCTCACGAGGCCGGTGAAGAATACATCAATAGTAGAGGAAATCAAGTACTTGATAAAAATATAGTAGTGTAGAAGGATTGTCTCGCCAATTGCAAATTCGGTATGCATAAAATTGATCCCAATATACAAGAGAATATCTTTATCAAATTTTACAAACTTTACACAGACGAGAAACATTTCTATATATGTCATTCAAGTACTCGCTCTTCAACATCTTCAAGTAACGAATTCAGTATAAAAAAGAAGAGTTATAACTACTTTTTCATAAAAGTTAAAAAGTGGTTCCGAGTGTTCAAAAGCTTTAATCTTTCAACATTGGCAATCTATCAAAAGATGATTTACAACGTCCACGATGAGAAAGATAAAGTATCTGGTATTTAGGAGCCGTGGCCTAATAGTTAATGCAACTGCACAGTAACCAAGAGTTCCGGGTTCGATTCCCCGAGCTTTTGAGGAGAAGTTGGAACTTTGCAAAGAAAAAAAGCGATTGGTTGGCGTCAGGAAGAGTATCCAGCCAAGAAATTCCTCACTGCCAAATCAAAGTCCCTCTGAAGGGCACCGTCTGAGCCCCAATTGCTGGGAAAAAATTAAGTTAAAACTAACAAAAAATATTGTTAAACCTGGATGCCATGGAAGACACAAAAGCCGTATTTAAGTCGATGAAGACAAAAAAGAAGATACCATTGCGCATATTAATGCGTTTCCCGTTGTTATTTACCATTATTGCCGAGCAAGAACCAATAAGAAATATCTAGAGACGGGTTTAAATATAGAAGAAATGTACAATCTATACAAAAAGAAGTGCTTCAAGAAGGGTAATTCTTATGTTAAATCTTCATTATATACTGCCATTATATATTCAACACTTACTTTAACATCGCTTTCCACGTAACCAAGAAAGATCGTTGTGAAAAGTGTGAACAAATAGCAATGAAAAGAAATGAAATGATACCCATAACGGCAGAGGAAGAAATTGCACATAAAGAACATCTTGCATAAAGGATGCGATGCGGATAGAAAATGAAAAAGATAAGCTGAATTAATATAAAACCAGTCTACTGGTCGTTTTTATCTTGAAAACGTTATAGCATTACCAAAAGCAGAGGTTGGTTCTTTCTTTTACAAAAGAAAGCTGATAATTTACAACTTAACGGATATTATCTCTGAAAAACAAGATTACTGCGCCATCTTGGCAGGTACAACGTGCAGGGAATGACATTGCCAGTGCCTTCACTTACATTTTAAACAAATAGCAGCAGAAAATCCTCAGAGAAGCAGCATTACCTTTAGGCCCAATAGCTGTGTGCCCCATAAAAGGAACTTCCACGTTTCTCAGGCAATACTGGAGTTCCTTAATTGACAAGAGAAGATTAATTCAGTAACTATCAAATATTCTATAGCAGGGCATTGTTGTGTGCAAGAAGTTGACAACATCCACAAGAAAATTTGAAGATTCAATGCAGGTAGGAGAATTTTTTTCTCCTATTTCGTTCCTAAGAATGCTTCTTAAAGTTAATAGCAGCAAACCATATTGTGTTTTTCAGATGAACAAAAACAATTTCAAAGACTTTCATAGCTTATCTAAAATGCTTCATTTTTGTAATGTAACTTATACAAAGGTATTTCAAATTAGGTTTTCTAAATACATCTTGTCCATCGAGTATAAGCTTTCACATTGCGACGACGATTTCTCTAAGACATATATCGAAAAACAAAGAAAGACACTTGAAAGAGAAAAGAAAAATACGATGCAAATACAAGTCTTGGAAAATTCAGCTCCTCAAGAAGTAAATAGTTTGATGTCGAGAAGGAAAAAAGGTGAAAAGTGTAGCGTTTAAGTTAAGTTAGTGTAGCAATAAAGTACGATTTAAGAACTATCTTAAAATTTATCATCGATGGTGAATACTACGAATCACTTGGCATTTCCGAAAAGTAAGGAATGACTTAACATAAAGAAGCTTACAATTTTAAATTAAAGTTTACTGTTAATTTTATGGTAGCGTATATTATCAGTATTGGTATTTTCTTTCCAATTTGAATTTCATAATTTTAATTTCAACTTTCTCAAAATATCAATTAAATATATCATAATTCAACAATTTCAGCTTCAAGTTATTCAATACTTCAGTTAAATATATTATAATTTCACTGAATCTTTACATTTTTGTATGAATTCCTAATAGTTTAAGAAAAAAGTACAGTTTTGTTCACATAGAACTTTGTTTACCGAATTAATTTTCAAAATTACAGTGTAAAAAGGTTCTTCCGCAAAACTTTGTCCTCAATTTTTGTCAGTTTCAAATGATATTTGCTGAATTCATTTCATATCTCTTACATTTGAACTAAAATCCCTTTAATTCTTCAAACAGAGTTTATTTAGAGTCTATGGAGTATGCTTTTTTTATACCTCTAATTTTTAAATTGAAATTTAGAAAAGCAGCAAAATTCAGAGATAGAACCTTATTTGGCCAAGGTCGTGATTGGCTGATTTCTTAGCATTGATGGTAAGCCTGTCTATAGGGTATTTCTTTCGCCAAATGATATAGGGAGCTTTTGTTGCTACGGTTATGCTTATATCTTGTGAAGCAGTGTAGAAAGCTTTAGTTACTACTTTATACTCTCTTTCCTTGTCCATTTTTGTCCAGTTGACATTTGCGGATTTTGTGGTCTTGCAAGTAGAAGGCCACCCTGAGGGTTGTCCTTGGCACGGTAATCCTCTATTGCCTGTTCAGGTAGGTTGTTCCAGTGGCTAAAGTTTTGATCACGGCTTGGTTCCCTATTAAAAATCGCGGTCCTTGTTCACCAGTGAGACGACCGAAGCGGTATGATGATCTAGTTTGTCGTGATTCCAAAGTGATTATTGGTATTTTAGTTACGAATCTTAAAAGTCAAGAAAAAACCCAGAAATATTAATATTTTCTCTGCTCGGAAAATAAAATTCGTTACGTTTTCTTATTTATTCTTCTTTTTCCGCATACCAGGTTGGTATTTTCCACCCTTCTTCATGCTTTATTTTACCTGTATATATAAAAATGAGTTTTAGTTGCTATTTGTACCTAAAATGGGTAAGGCATCTACTATTCTAGAAATCGCCTCCACCTCTAAGAAGTAATAAGTTGCTTTCCCTACCTTAACATTCTTCATCAAAGCCACACAAACCATAATTTTTATCATGTCCATTACTGCTACCAGCTTCAGGGTCAATACGTCTATAAACTATTGCTCTTCTTTACCGTATAGTTACAATTTTCTAAGCAAAATTACTGCAGCATCATTGATTATTAACAAAGACAATAGACACACAGCACACAACACACAACACATCACGAATTATATATATATATATATATACATACATATAAACATATAGCATTTATCTAGTAGACGATTAGGCAAATACTTTATAATTTGCAATCTTAACGTAGGTGAACCAAAAACAGGCATTGAACTCAGAACCAGCAGTACTAGCAGTATCATTCAGGTCACTACATGCCGTTGTTCTTTCCAGTGTTTTTCAATAAAATTTATTTTCTATTCTTCTCTCCCAATGGACCCCTGTCCTCTGTGTGATCTTATCCCTTCTTTGGTTTTCTTTCTATCCTTGTGCGTGATATTCAGCATTGCCCCTTTCTATGCTTTTTGCTCGTTTATTAATCCGTGACCATGTTTCTTGGGCGTATGTCATAGTTGGTGATACAATATTGCCAATTACCTTACAAACGAGTATTTTTGTGTCTTTTAGTATATCAATATATTTTCTGAAGCTTGCTCAACCTTGTCCTATTTCCTTTCACTGGTTAAGGGATCGAATTAGCAAGCGCAAACCAGCACTTTCATAATATGGCGATATCTGTTTGCTTTCCTTTGAGTATTACTAGCATAACTCTGTCCGAGAATGGACACTATCCTAAAAGACTTTTCTTGCTTCTTTGATCTAGTATCACAGTAACCCCTCGCTCGTGCTTCTCTCCACAGGATGCAGCACTTTATAATCTCCGCTACTGAACTCCTTATTTTCTGTCCATCTTGTTTCGCATTGGCCTAGAATATTGATCTTTAATCTGCTCATTCATTGCTTTACATTTTCTAACTTGCCACTTTCGAATAGTGTTCTTGTGTTCCATGATCCAATTTTCAGGTGTTCCTTGGAAATGTTGCAAGCAGTAGCTTGATGACGCTATGGCGTCACCTGCTGCACATGAGAGGTCGTACCGGAGGAGGGATCTAGGTTGTTGGCAAGGATCACATTAACGTCGTTTGCGTTGTCTCCAAAGTTGTCTAAATCCATGATTTTCGAGGCAGTTTAGAGCGGTGGTTTACCATTGCCTTCCGCTCAGTGTTGCATGTCGAGGCACCATCTCTAGCCTTTGTCAAACTGATGACTCTTCTGCAAGGCAGCAAAGGGTTTAGCAGTAACGAGAACCATTCCCAATGTTGGACTTTGGTATCAGCTTCCGTGTGTGCATCACATGACCGTTGACACATTTAGTGCTCTTCCGTTCTTGTGAGCATCCGATGGTCGTGAAATCCATCTTCATCATTTACCCATGGCTTGGGATATATATATATATATATATATATATATATATATATATATATATATGGTCTTTATGTGATTGATAATTTGTCAGAATGTGAATGCCACTTGTCTGATTTTCGTGATGAACACCATGAACATGTTGTCACTGGTGACCTAAGGTTCATCAAAAATGGTAAACTTAGAAAACTACTCACAAAAGGTCCTAATTTTCGAGAAGCTAAATCAATAAATTACAGTAGATGTTTTAAATCTATTGAAAGCGGTTTACTTAAATTCGTTGAGAAACTTGCTGTAAAATCTAACATCAAAGTTGCGAGTCTCAAACCATGGAAGGATAAATTTCTTGCAAAGGTCAAAGATAAAATTTCTTTTCTTAGACAGAGAACAGACTTTCGCCCTGTCCAACCAGTTTTAAGAGACCCTTCCGTTGTGACTTACTTGCAGAATCTGCCTTCGAAGTTTGTTCTTGTTCCAATTGACAAGGCAGCTAATAACATTGCTATTGTTTGTAAAAGATTTTCTATCTTACTACTTATGGGAGAACTTGGTGTATCGGACAATCCAGCATCAGAAACTTACAAACTTTGTGATTTTCCATCAGACAGGGTGGTTAATACAAATGTTGAACTATGCATAGCTTTCAATCTCTCCGTTTCTAGCAAACAGATGTCATTACCATTCATGTACTGGACGCCGAAAGACTGACGATGGCAACAGAAAATTCTTAATAGTAAAAGGCAGTAAATGTTTCTTTTCGCGTACTAAACACGGCAGTAATAGCTACACTAAAGTGCAAATAAAGTTGATGACAAAGCATCTGATCTCTCAGTCATTCTTTATACTTGGTAACCTTGTATTTCACCAAGCTATAGGCATCCCGATGGGAATCAATCCAGCCTTCTTCTGGGCAAATCTTCTTCATCATTACGAGAGTGTTTTTATTTCAACACTAGCACAGACTGATCACTACCAGGGATTCAAGCTCTAAAACACTTTTCGTTTTATTGACGATGTTAGCNTGAGTCAGTTAGTTTCACTAATTTTCAACAAAATCCACCACCAAATTGAGAGTTTCCATCAAAGTAGTATTTTTTATAAAAACTACAACTGATTTTGGGTCATTAAAAATTCCAAACCAGTTTTGGAAAGGCTTGTTAAACTCAATAAAAACAAGAAAGCTTAGTCCATTTCCACCTTCGACTTTAGTACTCTGTAGACAAAGCTTCCCCATAGTAACCTCATCGTTATTCGTTGTGAACAAATTGATTTCGTGTTTAATGGTGGCCGAAAGACTGACGATGGCAACAGAAAATTCTTAATAGTAAAAGGCAGTAAATGTTTCTTTTCGCGTACTAAACACGGCAGTAATAGCTACACTAAAGTGCAAATAAAGTTGATGACAAAGCATCTGATCTCTCAGTCATTCTTTATACTTTGTAACCTTGTATTTCACCAAGCTATAGGCATCCCGATGGGAATCAATCCAGCCTTCTTCTGGGCAAATCTTCTTCATCATTACGAGAGTGTTTTTATTTCAACACTAGCACAGACTGATCACTACCAGGGATTCAAGCTCTAAAACACTTTTCGTTTTATTGACGATGTTAGCTGCATCAATGATCAAGGTAAATTCGAAATTTCCTGCAGAGATATCTATCAAGAAGAGCTGGTACTCAAATGTGAGCATAAAGGTCAAAATGCCACATTCCTGGAATTGGATATTACTATCCAGGATGATACCTTTATTTATAAATTTTTGACAAAAGAGACAACTTTCCCTTTTTCATTGTTCGCATGCCGGACCTAACTGGTAACATCCCATAACACGTGTTCTACGGAGCCATCTCCTCGGAGTTTTTGCGAATCACCCGTGCTACACTCCTTTATGATGATTTTTTTTCTTTCGACAAAAAGTTTGACATCCTAAAAAACGATATATGTAGCATCAATTAATTTCTCTTTACATTTTTTTTGTATTCTATCATCTCATATCTTATTTTCTCTCTGAATGGAATAACAGTAAAGGTTAAGTGGAGTAGCGAACTACTTTGTATGTTTGGTAGTATGGCGTAGCGAACCATGCTATACTCACCTGATGGCAAGGATGGGTGATAATGTGTCTTCTGTATTTTCACTTTTATTTTTATATATACATATATATATATATTTTTATTTTTTTTTTCACTTTTATTTCATCGATATGTCTTTTTTCCAACATTCGTATGTTCTAATTCTATTCTCATTCTATTCTCTCTATTTCTAATCGATCTATTATCTATTTAGCTTGCCCTATTGATCTAACGTGGTAGTGGCATTTGACCAATGCTGCTGGGGAGCCATATCCTTGAAGTTATCTCGAAGTTAATACCCCGAAATAACTGATATGATCATCGACTGATGATCCACGATTACAATTTACCATCTGGGCTACCTACATCCTTTTTACCCTTTGTTTCCTTCTTCCTCTTCATACCATGTCTTCTAAACTGTGTCATCTCTCATAGTTTCTTTTACACTTCTGCACAAACTTATTCCCATTCCTTTTTTTACATTGTTTTACTTTCTTTGATGTTGTTTTGTCCCTGTATTTGTCTTATGTCTCGTTTGTTTGTCCTGTTTAGTAAAATTGCCGATTTACATCTACGACTATGAGCTTATCACTCATACTATATATATATATATATATATATATATATA
>RDPX01000056.1:3170374-3182198 GCA_003991215.1 Morbakka virulenta
GTTTTTTGTTTTTTGTTTTTTTTTTTTTGTTTTTTGTTTTTTGTTTTTTGTTTTTTGTTTTTTGTTTTTTGTTTTTTGTTTTTTGTTTTTTTTTTTTGTTTTTTGTTTTTTGTTTTTTGTTTTTTGTTTTTTGTTTTTTGTTTTTTGTTTTTTGTTTTTTGTTTTTTGGGGTTGGGGTATGTTTCCAATTTAAAACATTTGATTTTGAGCAATAAAAAACACTGCAGTTTCTTTCTTTTTCTTTCTTTCTTTTTCTAATGACATTTCCCTTGTTAGGTTTTGTCATAGCAAATGTGGCTTCTCCACCGTATGCGGTCCTGTGGGTCCTCCCTCATGAGCCCTTTCACTGCCATGTCTTCCTTTATATTGTCTGTCCATCTGTGTTTTGGTCGCCCTCGTCTTCTTTTCCCTGAGTTATGTTCTGTAATTGATATTTATCGTTGTATCAATTAAAATTTTGAATGCTGCTATGCATTCTCTTATATCAGAGATAGAATGAATTTCCTTAATCATACTCAAAAAAAAAAGAATTAGCAGTGAAATACTAATAAGCCAAATAAAATCAGACGTAAGTCAAAAAATAACAACAGATAATAAAAAAACTCGAATTATTGAACAAAGGCGAGTGATTGAAATTTGAAGGCTCTTAATTTTATATAGGCTTTTAATTTTATATAGCTTTTAATCAGTTCTTATTACATCTTTTATTATATTCTACAGGACAAACATTGATAACAGTATTTATGTGAATATGTAAATAACTGAAGCTTTTATCCTGTATAAATATTCGTAAATAAATAAATAAATAAATAATATTATTACAGAAAGCCAAGCGAAAAATCTGTGGTAAAACAAAGTCGTCGACTTTCCATTCCAAAGTGCAATCTAAAAATAAACAGAAGAAAGAGAAGAATAAATACAAAAAGAATGAAAAGTAGTTTTTAGGTAGGATTTTTTTATCATTTAGTTACAAAAGGAAATATAAATAGTCTGAAACCACACCAATAATAAACAAGATGAAAGGAAAGTTCAATGAATAGAAATACAAACTTATATATTACGTTTGATAGAAAAATCAGAGTTGCTTTATCCTCAATGCCATAATCAAAGCAATTATTTACTGACGTCTTCATCCTCTTGTAGTAGTTTTCTTTCGTCTCTAGCCAATTTGGCTGCCGTTTCATTGCTCAGCTTTTGCAATGTAAATCAACATACTGCATGACTGTTTACACTGCAAACTTCTAGAGGGTCACAATATGATAAATTACTAGTCGATGCAACCTTTTAAAGAGGGAAGAATATGAGAAGTCACGGCAACCAGGCAAAGATAGTGTATTGGATGCTCTGCGGAAAGTATGAACTTCCGAAATTTCATAGATTTTATCCTGTGAACGTGACAAAAACTATAGAGCCATCACAGGTTTATCAGCTGAGTGAAAACTGTTTTGCAGCATGATCTGGGAGAAAATATATCAACAACTAGATACATACGGTGTCTTTCCAGAAGAACAGAAGGGTTGAAAAAAATGATTAAACGGCACTAAAGGTTAACGAGTTATTGCCAACACCATCATTCGTAACTGTAAGAAGCGGCAAATTGGTCTTGCAATGGATTGGATCGATTATAAAAAATCCTTCAATATAGCTCCCGATTCTTGGGGTTTAGACTGCCTTAATTTTTATAGAATTTCTGTTAACATCAAAAAAATTTTTTCTAGAATACCATGAAAAATTGGGAAACAGATTTAGAAGCTGGAGAAGAAACTCTTTCATAAGCGAAAATTAAACATGGAATTTTCCAAGGGGACAGTCTCTCTCCTCTCTTATTTGTTGTTAGGTGGATGCTTATGTTCCCTGCTCTACGTAAACTTAAAGCTCGATATGAACTTCCACAAGCCAGTGCAATAATTATCCATATATTTTACAAGGATTATCTAAAATTATTTGATAAAACTGAAAAGCTGCTCGATTCCCTAATGGGTACAATAAATATTTTCAGTAAGGGCATAAGAATGGGATTGGACATAAGTAAATGCCTGGTTTAATCATGAAGAAAGGAAAATTAATTCGCAGTGAAGGTGTCAATGATTCTTCGGGTAGCAAAAAAAATGATGCAAATAATGGATACAAATATTTTGATACTCTGGAAGCATATAACTTTAAAGGCACTGTAAGAAAAGAAGAAAGCCGATTAGAACATGCACCCTGAGTTGAGAAGAATCTGAAGTCTCATTTAATTGTAGAAATGTGGTAGCTGTTGCCAATACCAGAGCTGTATCAGTTATAATGCTGGAATTATAAGACGAACTGAGAAAGAACTGAACGACTAGGGTTGAGAAACAAGAACGTTATTGTATTGTATGTTCAAGAAAACGGAAATATTTATAGGCTATATCTTAAAGGGGCAGACGTTGGGAGTGGACTGATAAGTGTAGGAGATTGTGTTTTGATCGAAAAGACCTGCTTGTACGTTTATATTTCTGAAAGCAAGGAACAGACCCTCAGAGCAGTAAGGAGATAAAGAAATGTTAATACTGGGAAAAAAAGGAAAAAAAACATCCGAAAGAAAAAAATAATCTACATAGCATGTTTCTTCAAAAATACTAAGTTTAGAGACAAACAGATGTGACATTGGTTAAGAAAAGGACATTTGTAAAAAAGCTCCAGAGATACCTATTATGAAAGCACAAAAAGAACCATCTGAACAAGGTTGATCAAATACCACATCGACAAAGAGAACATCTTTCCGATATGTAGGCTTTGCGGAGAAAGAGACGAAACAGTTGCCTATTTGGTGAGTGAAAGAGCCTTTGTAAGACACACTACAAGAAGTGAATCATGACACAATAGCTCAGGTTATTCATTCCCAGCCATTCAATGAATGGTCGTGGCCTTGAACAACAGAGAAAGGATAATGCATTTCTTCTGTGATTATCCTATCATCAATATTTTAAGTATGGAAGATATGAAAAAATGGTACAATCATCAGCCAAAAAGGATCAGAGAACAATCAAGTGAAAATCTTTTGGGATATGGAGATACAAATCAGTTAAGATACTGAAGCCCTCGAAACCAGACATTGTATATTTTGAAAAGAAGAATAGATCTCACATGATTGTTGACGAGGTGTGCCCATTTGATAATCAAGTTTTTATTGGAAAGAAAAAGAGTAAGGGGCCAAGTATCCCAATCTGTACGATGAATATTGTAGAAATTTATATCATTTTAGCTTCTATACGTGCTATTTTACAGTACTGAAGCAATAGTGAAAAGAAAATAAGAGACAAATAATAATAGTAATAATAATGATAAAAATAGGCGTTACCACAACGTGACAAGGATAGTGCACCGAACGCTATGCAGAAACTATAACGTTGAAAGAGATGACAAATAATATGAACATAAATCTGAAGGTGTTTAGAAAACAAACACGCAAAAAATCTTGTGGGATTTTATGATTCAATGTGATTATGAGATAGATCATAGGAAAACTGACATTGTCTTGACAGGATAGTAAAGCAAATTATGTTAGATCATAGACATTCTATGTCCAGCAGACAATAATGTATGCGACAAAAAGGGGGTTTGAAGAAGAATGGATTTAGCAGATTAGTATTTGAGGTAAAGCAATTTTGAGCAATGAAAAAGATGGTTGTCATAGCAATAACAGTTGTTGTTTTTGGAACAGTAAGTAAAGACCTTGAGAATTATTTTGAACAACTATGGATTATAATACGGGTGGAACACAAGCAGAAATAACGCACTTCTTCAGCTCAATACTTTAGAAGATGCTTGAAAATTAAAGATGTTATTCTAGTTTACAGGCAGTACGCAGCTAACACATTATTGCTACATCTCCAGGTGAGTAAAAAAATGCTTAGGCAAATAAGTACAAATAATAATGATAATAATAGTAATAAAAATAATGCTTGATTTTCCTGTTGCAATGCTTTTCCTTTCGAAATAAGAATGCTGCTCTACAAAATTAAGAAAAATATCATTATACTTTATTTTACACATCAAATTTACTGGCTTGCGATCACCACCACGTCTTCCTTTTTCAATTTGAAATTATGTAAATACGTAATTAAAAATAGGTTTGTCTCGGTTATTTTATTGGTAATTATGTTGAATGTTTAGTTTCTTATTCAGTGAATGTTACTGGATTTGTTTTTCAATGTCTCAAAAAGTAACTCATTGTTAATCAGAGATGAAAAGTAAATATGTATTTGGTGTTTATGTGAGGATGGGATATTAAATTCGTTCCCCGTCTTTTCATAGCGAACGCAGGAAGCAAAATACCAGTTGCGCACCTATGCAACGCTTATAAACATATTGCGGTTTCATCGAATAATGGTCATTGTATTTTTTATTTTTCCCCTCATAAATGGCTTTTTAAATATCTAGCAATTAAAAAACCTCTTTTATTGATGCAATGAACAGATTTCTTTTAAGTATGTCAACTTCTACCTAGTTCTCTATGATTAATATCTAACCCACCTGACTCTAAATTAAACTCGCTATATTGTTTTCATCCAACTTCTTTGAAGTTATTTATTTACATTTTCTACCTGCTGTCTATATAGTCAAATGTATAACGGTCCGAAACCACTTTATAGAGAGCAACTCAGCAAGATCGTTTTTTAAGTGTGCTGTCAAGTGAACATAATCACTGTTTCCTTACCCTTATTCGTGGACAATATTGACAATTTTAAGGATGAAATAAAAATCCATATTAATTTGTCCTTAATAACAATGATGAAAAATCACTGTTGCTTTCTCTGTTGCACCGTATTTTAGATGATAATCCACAAAGCGACTTAGCATGTGTTTGCAATCTTGTAATTCATTTTACTTCCACACTGAATTTTCACTCGTACAAAAGCTAACGTTTTGTTTAGTATTCTTTTGTTTGAAAGACTAAAAACATTCTGCACGTGAAATAGGATATAATCAATGGTTTACAATTACTTCTACCTTCTAAAGAGTCATTTAATAATTAGAAGAAATGGAATTTAAAAGAAACCTACGTCATTTTCCAAAATCAAACATATTGAAGTACAAAAAAGTGTTCTCCATAATTCTTGCGCAGTGTAAACCAAGCTATAAAACTTATCCCCAGACTTCTCACATTATTGTTATTAATCTACTTTAGATACAGATAAACAGATGTACCACCTTTGGAAATCTTCCTATCTTGATCTCTTAAAAACAAATCCAGGGATTAACCAATTCAACAAACCTTAGTTATTTTATCAGCAAGCAAGACTAGACTGTCTCTGGTAGGTAAACTTAATATGAGCTGATTTAGTAAGAAAAACTGTTATTCCCATAATATAGGCCTATCGATAATTCATCACCGTCATCTTTCTTCTTATTATCATTACTATTATCGTAATTATTATTTTCGGCAAGTGAAAGAAAAAAACGTCATCAAAAGTACATTCGGGCCTAGTGCTTTATATACACCCATCAGACACTAAAATCGATCAGGTACAAAAGCCATATACACAGTAATTCATTGTGATCATTGGTACTTTTTCAAAAACATAAATTACATAAAATCTATGTGAAATCTGAAGGGATATTCAATGTGACAAAGATCTAACATTACCTACTTTAGTTAAGAAACTTGATCAAAATAGCTAGTTACCCTGGTGAAGAACTCTGTGAGACTCCATACAACACTCAGACCATGCAATTTCCCTGGTGTCAAACTCTTGTTGACTTCATATATATATATATATATATATATATATATATATATATAAAGCTTTCGATTCGGTTATCCGTATTAAAGTGCTCAATACATAAATGCAGAGCGTAATATAAGATACGATAAGTTGGAAAGAATCAAAAAACTACACAGTCCATTTCGACAAGCCTGTTTCGTGATTTTATTCACTCTTCAGGAAATGTACATTTACAGGAAATGTACATCTTCAGGAAATGTACATATACATTTCCTGAAGAGTACTTCTGAGACATAACTCTCTGGCCATGTTGCCGGAGCAAACACAGCTTAAAGAGTTATTGTGGGAACCTGTCAGAGTGCTCAAACCACGCATGCGCGCTGAGNATTCACTCTTCAGGAAATTTCAGGAAACATTTCCTGAAGAGTGAATAAAATCACGAAACAGGCTTGTCGAAATGGCCTGTGTAGTTTTTTGATTCTTTCCAACTTATCATATCTTATATATATATATATATATTATATATATATATATATATATACTCAATCTGCAGACAGTACTGTTTCGCCCTTTGTGGGCGAAATTTCTCTGCTTTTAGCAGCAATAAACCTTTTCGCTTGACAAAATGGGGAAAGGCTTTCCTAGTGTTGTTTACTGTTTAGAAAAAGCTGTCTTCTCTGTGTCATTTCAAAATGTCCCACAATCATCACCCTTTGCATTTATCAATTGATCGGCTTATTATAAAAATCATAAAAGCAATCTGATTTCCTTTCCTATTCCTCGTCCTATATCAACAATCTTAACAAAATAAATATTCTTTTACCACACTTTAATTAGAGTAAAGTGGTCATTAGATGTCAGTATCTTAATTAGAAATATTTTCATTTGAGTCTTCAGTTAGGAATCAGGAAGGAAACACTATTTACAAAAACGAAAAAAAAACTAATAATATTGTACACCTGAACTCAATGCACCCATATCTTACAGCTATTACTATGAGAATGAGGGAATTAATGATCTGTCTTTTTAAGTGCATGGATATTGGATTGAAGAATGAATGTAAGTATTTGCCAAATCTTGCTTTCCAAACTTTTTCTTCCAAATACGTTTCTTACTAATTCATTCGTGTGTATAATTCGCCAGAAAAGAATTTATTGGCCTCCTCAAATACTTCTTTCTCTCATAATGTTTTGTATTTTTCTAGGTGATTCAATCTATTATGATTTTTTACTTGATTTGCTTTTAGTTTCATCCTAGTCTTCATTACTCTTGTCGCCATAAAAAGAAATCAGACTTTGCTCCAAATACCTATATCTTGATTCGAATTAAAGTTGACTATTTGGATCATAGAAAAAGGCAACTGGGGGGGAAAGTGTGAAAGTAATTAATAAGATTTTCTATAACGAGGCTACGGTGTTTTTTGTTATGATTGAATTTAACGATGTGGTTGAGGTATTTCAAAACCTGTAAATTTGCAAGTTACCTAACATTGAACGAAAGATTTGACTTCAAATCCTTTTTTTATCCTATTATATGAAAGAAAAGAATTGTCTTTATCCTAATAGTTTATTTTTTAAATTTATTTACCTAATGAAAACTATCAAGCCATACTTTATTCAGAATAGGATTAGAATTTTTTTGGCTTAACCTGATGGGACTACATAACATAGTAAAATTTTCCTAACTTTGTATTTTTTTCTAGCTTTCACTGTAGCTTCCTTATTCCAGGAGAAATGAATTATTTCTCTTTCATTCCTGTTTTTGTGGATCATTTGTAAGAAAATAGCTAGTTTATTTGTGTTTAAAACTATAATGTTTAAAAAGTTCAGTTTTTCCACGTTCTGTACTGGATCCATGTTCAAAAAAACCTGCGTCTGTTGAATTAGTGATCAATTATTTATGTGTAATATCAGGCTGTTTACTTCCCGTCCTATTCAGTCATTGCAAGGTAGCTGATATCATACGCATCGCTTGTTTCTACTGAAAAAAATATTCAAAATGAAGGTCAATTTCTGACACGCTATGATAAGTAGAAGTTTGATTTACAGTTAAAAATTATCGTCTTCATATCAATGGGAAAAGAACGAAAGATCAAAGCACAATAAAAACATTCAAGTGAAATAAGGTTTTTGGTCAATTCATCACCTGAATTGTCAACTACATTGGAGCTTGTGTGTTTTTCTATTCTAAAGACTTCTATAGGTACTTTAACTAATGGATATGTAATACCAGTGATGCTTCTACTAATGTATAACTGGAATCCGATGCAATGCAACGCGAATTCAGGCATGATGAGAGAATTGAATATTCGAGTTCTTTGGATCAACACAACTATTGATAAACTTAGTGACAGATAACAAAATTGGAATAAGAATACAATATTATAAAAGCCGGTAAGTATAATACACTTCAATTTTCAAAGGAGAAGTAAAATAAACTAAACTCTTCTTTTAATCCTGAAATCAGTCTTCCAATTTATGTGTTACAACAGCATACATGTGACCACGATCAGAAACAATTAATATGTTTTGTTTCAACTTATTATAGATGCGAAAGCAAAATTAAGGTTAGGGTTTACTTTTTCACACTGTCTCATTTTTCAGTGAAGTTTGAGGTCAACCTAATCACAGATGAAAGCAATAAGATAGGAAACTATGACGTTTTTCACTTGATTTTCCTTCAGAGCACTGATCAGACTAAGTTAATAAGAACGTTCTCAACTTCTTCAACTTTCTGAAAGTACAAAAAAAAAACGCGATACAGGGACAACGTGGCCGACTGGGAATGAATAGTACAACACTACTTTCAAACGAATCGGTTTTTTCACCAAATATTATTATTGCATGTGTAAAAATAATGAAATCAGTGCTTATTATAATTCTTAAATATCACACATTGGAATATCAAACAAAAATAACGCCAATATCGAAGTACAGTAAACCTCTGTTATGCAACTTTAATAATTTAAAAACAAGCCACTAATTGGCCTTATCAAACAGTACTCATCTATATTAACAGTTACACATCAGATTCACTTAGCGTAATTGAACAATATAAACTTTTCGAGCCGAGCTAAGGTTGCCCTTTTTAAATAAAGAGGAATAAAAAATTGATTTTTCATTGTGAAACAGTGTGAAAAGTTCAATTACTTAATTTGAATTCTTTTATTGTATCTTCCTTAAAAAACGCTTCAAGTGATAAAAGGAAAAATACATTTTTTTACATGACCAAGGTCGCTTATTTACCCAGAGGAGTAAAACCATGATTGGACAATAAAAGTGGAACATATTTTTTATACGTTTTAATATATAGGTGAAAAAGATATCTCATATCAAAACTTTTCAAATTGATATTGTTTTATCAAATGGAAAATTGATATTCTTTCCTTTTGTTGTGAGAAATATCGTTTACCAATCTTGAATTCTTTGCAAACAAAAATAATTTACCCCAAAGCAAGAAGGAGTCAGTTCAGTTTGTCAAATTTTACAACTTCAGTACAACAACGAAAAAAAAAAGATAGAAAAGGGAAAAAGTTGAATAATTATCCTTAAATTGTTTTTAAGCAATGGAAACCTTCTACAACCTAAGCATTCTGTGACTAATCTCCAGCAGACGTAGACATATAATATTTGTGATATTATACCAGGTCATTAAACTTTGATTTTTCAAAAAAATGCTATTTTAAAATTTGTTGAGAAAAACTACTTAATAAATACCACTTTTTATTGGAAAATACTTCAAAATAATTCCTCTACTGCTAGACATATACTATCAGGAAAAATTTAGATCTAGTGGAAATTGATTAATATATCCAGTTTATTGGAGTGTTCTCAAATATATTACCAAGAAACAAACAAAAATAAAATCAAATATATTTAAAAACGTCTTTAAAACTCTTTAAATCTAGTTTAAAAATACCTGTTAAGTGATGTAATGAATCACATGTTTTTACAGTATGCGTTGTTACTACATCAACTGATTGCTATCAGGCATTGCAGGTACATTGCAACTATCGCTTAGATTCTAAATGTTTGCATGGCAATATAGAGATTATTGCATCAGCTATCACCCTTGATGAACTTGGTTCACAACAGATCATTTAACCAAGCAAGGTTGTGAAGCATGCTATATATATATATATATTTGTGTGTGTGTGTGCGTGTCTATTTGTGAAAGTCTATTTGTTTATAGTTGGTATGAAATCGAAAAATGATTACCGGAACCTGGAATTAGAAAATACAAATTCCGTTGCACAAAAATCATATTGGCTGTTGTGTAATATTTGCAAATTATTCTTTTTAATTGAAACTTTTTGCTTTATGCTTATTATATATTTTTGTTCTAGTGTAACCATAGGTTGATATACTGATGACATTTTCTAATAGAACAGCAACATAGCTGTATAATGTTTATGAAAAAGTTGAATAAAAAGAGTAAAATAATAAATATTCTCTTGAACTGACCTCGAAAAGTGATAGACCTTTGCTTTGTTTTATCTAAGTTTTAACTTGTCTGCTTCTGCAAAAGTATGAAGACGTTACCTTTTGTATTCCCTCAGCTAGCTACTTTTAAAAGTCTGTTAGAATGATACATCCGCCGAAAACATAATATCATCATCATCATCATCATATTCGATTTACCGTCTGTTTTACATGCTAACATGTGTTGGACGCTTTCTTGAAATCGACTTCCAAGTTATCCTATCCTTTAACAGGTCTTTGCTGACACCTTTTTGTTTGAGATCCATCCTTATCAGTTCCTCCCATGTTTTCTTCGGTGTTCCTCTGCTAGTGGCTCCTGTCACCTTGATTGTTCTATAATATATAATATAGTAACATAATATAATATAACAATATAATATAATAATTTAATATAATATATAATATAATATCTATTACCAAAAGTAAATTTAGATACATCAAGACATATTAGAGTTGATTTATCCTACCAAAGTATCAACTAATCTGTAATGTTTAATCTGTGTGTGAAAACAGACCCTTTCTTATTTCAAGTATTTCCTGTATCAAGTACTTGAAAGTTTCATTATACTGGGCTGGTATCTGAAGCTACTATGTTGTCAAAAATTACTTTACAGTTGTAGATATGTTTTAATTTTACTTGCAAAACCAACGTACTACTTGTACTAACCTCTGATTTTTTCTATAACATTTTTTTTTCTATTGAAAATGAAAAATACAAAATTATCATTACCTCTCAAGTCCTTCATAGTAATTCTTATCCTTTAAATATAACGATTAGTGATTGTTATAAAATATATTTCAAGCGTTTTTGATTTTTTTGATTTTCAAGAAAAGAAGAGAGGCTATGGTGTAAATTTAAAAGTAACCAAGTAAAAAGCTTAAGAATTTCATCACAATTTTCAGAAATTTTCTAGAGTGACAGCTTGTCCTCAAGACTATAATTTAAACAAGCTTTGGTTTAAAAAACAATATATCAAGCATAAAAAAAAGAAATAAAGATCGAAAAGAACTTCATTAAAGATTACTGACAATCAATAATTTTTCATATGAATTCAAAACAGAGTAACTTCCGAGACCAAAGTTAGTGTATTTAAAAAAAAGAGTATTTGTGACTAGCGATTGTTTAAAAACGTAAAAGATTACTAGAGACTAAAGACTTTCTAGAAAAACACCAATAAATTGAATTATAAAAACAATTTTTTATTTGGTGTTTCAAACACTTGGCTCAGAATTTATTAAATGTATTATCTCTAAATCTAAGAATGTTTCGTTTTTCAGGCATGGTAAACCATGTTCTAATGCTAATTGTCATCAGCAAATTTAATTCAGTTCAACTTTTTTAAGATTATGATTTTCTTACTATATTTATCCTTTGTTTTATCGCATTATCGAATTACATGCCACCTGATCAGTAATATGCCAACACCTTCCTTTGTCATTTTGTCTTGTCTTCCTCTGTCACATAACATATTTCTCATTACCACTACCTCTCTCTCTCTCTCTCTCTCTCTCTCTCTCTCTCTCTCTCTCTCTCTCTCTCTCTCTCTCTCTCTCTCTCTCTCTCTCTCTCTCTGTTTCTCTCTCTCTCTCTCTTTCTCTTTCTTTTCTTTCTCCTCATATTCTACTTTTTTTTCTCATTCTTCTCTCTTT
>RDPX01000056.1:3192111-3217725 GCA_003991215.1 Morbakka virulenta
ATTATCTTTTTCCTCATGCTCTTCCAAACTTTTACTCTCTCTCTCTTAAACTTTTTTGTTATTTTTTCTTTTTGTATTTTCTTTTTCTATTTTTTGTAACAATCATTCTGTGAGAGAGAGAGAGAGAGAGAGAGAGAGAGAGAGAGAGAGAGAGAGAGAAAGAGAGAGAGAGAGAGAGAGCTCTCATAACCAGATTTTTGGATTAATTTTAATATCGGCGCTTGTACACAATGACTGAGATATTTTTAAAACTTTACGAAACTTTCCAGAAAATGTGAAATCTCACAATTTCTCTTTTATTTTGCAGCTCATATCAGCCAATTAATGTAATCCCTGTTGGCTGGTTCATTCGTGTGTGGCTATTTTAAATATTTTTCATTTTGTTAAATCAAAATCGCAAGGTAATCCAAACTAATTCTCACTGTTGGTAATTACTGGCAATTATAAATGTATGTTAGACTTTGGACTCTATTGACACTGTCGGAATAGTTCTTTTGAAGACATGTCTTTTCTATCACGGCACCACCTAAATGGCTGTTTTTAAGTGTCTTTTAAAGGATCCTGGGCATGATATATAGTGCCTCACTCGTAAATGAACAACATTTAATCAAGTATATTGAGAAGATATGTTTATCAAATTCAATTATGCTCTTATGGATCAATGTGAATAATTTCGAGTAATTTTTGGAGTAACCTTATCATCGTCTTGCTAAAGAGGAAAAGCTTGAAAAAAATCCTAAGGCATTCAACAGTAGAAGAATAGTCCCATCAAAGAATCTATCGGAACTAAAGTCACCTTTCTACGCCAAACTTTTGATTTGAATAGTTATATCAATTAAAATCTAAACAAAAGCAAGGGGTCTCTATAACAATATGGAATTTCAAAAGGCGAACAAGAAGAGCAATTCCGAAATAACAAATTTGATTCTGTGTTCCCTCACGATCATTGGTCAAATATGTTTAATAATTATTCAATATCTGAGGCAAGTGTATTGAAAAGTTTGTTTGATGATTTCACATTTAAGTTTTTCCTTGATTTATTTCATCGAAACGTTGCTAACATCGTACTTTTGTTTTCAATAATTCCGTCAAGACGTTCTTGCATTGCACGAATTTCTGATGCAGAGAACATATTCACTGAAGCCATGTAGGAAATAAGAATTGACTTGATAGTTTACTATTTAAGTAATAGACAAACTTAAGGTTCTTTTACTTAAAAGAGATGAGCTCTGCTACATAGAAGACATATGAGTTGATTTAGTTTCATTTGGTTGATCTATTTGCAATTACGGAAGACAAAGAGACTACCAAACCGATAAACCCTTCATTTCCCATCAATTTCCATACTAAATTTCCCAACAAATGAATGACAGTTGCTTGCTCAAGCTATATTCTACCAATGTACCAGTGACATAACACTAACAAAAGTAACAAGACTAGAAAACATTTGACTCGGCTTCTTGGTTTAAAACTCTATAGTATGATGGTAGGGTAGTACATGGCCACACTACCTATTTAAAATTAAGATGCCTAGAGATTCATGTCGTCGACATGGACAGAATTCAGTGTCTAGGGTTTGAAGGGCCTTTGAGGGCATGGATATTGCGCTGGCAAAACCTCGGTTTATGTACATCTGAAACGGGGTCGTATCGTATTACTTCATAAATAAATAAAATCTGATCTAAGAAAGATTGCTAAAGGAATTAAAGATTTTGTATGATAATGAAATAGTCAAACATTTCATTAATATTGCAGCTTTGCTTACTTTTTTCAGTTAACATTCTGACAGACACATCTCTGTGTCTGTCAGATTGTTCACACCTCTGACAGACAGATCTCAAAAGTCTTTAAATTAGTTCAAGTGCCACTGACTACACCCGTTTCAAGCACTGGGTACGGGAAAATTGTTTTCAACACCAATGAGGTTGAAGATTTTTGTAAGAAATTCAATGTCACAGAATAGACAAAATCCACATGCAGTGCTAGCAACTCAAACCAAAATTATCCCAGAATCAGAATATATTAATTTTAAAGTAAAAAATGTATTTGAAACGATAAAAAAATTGAATGATCTTTCCTTCCCAAAATTTATTCTTATCTTCCTATTAAGCCTTGTTTCTTATCTATCAAAGATGCATTTTTCTTGTTATTCTTATTGTGTTATAACTATATGTTGTAGAAGATTAGCCATTACCAATTCAGCATAATGGTTCAAGTGTATAAAGCCAAAAATAGACACTGCTTTATGTAATGTATCAAAACACCTATCAATAACACCGGTCAACACGATTTTTCTGACAAAGGGTTTTTAAACGAATTCTAACTCAATTTGGACTGCTGACGACGAACATGAACTCAGTTTTTTCCATCACATCAAAAATTCGAGCTGTGCAATTTTCCAATTTTTGATGAAAATTTCTCATCAACCTATAGATATATTGAAGTTTTCATAATAAAAACGTGATTTTTTCTACTACATTTTGTATATCAAGGAATACCAAATATTACTAACTCCATGTACAACAATCAAAATAGAATGACAGAAAAAAAAGAAAAATTCATATATATATATATATATATATATATATATATCAAATAGCAGGTATCTAAACTTTCTTTTCTTGGCTGATCTCTGATGTACAGCTTCTGGGTTGTCTTTCATCAAGCTCCAGCTATAATCCACCATCATGTGTGAGTCCCAGCTGCCTTGATATCGTTTTTCCATTGTTTTAATGTCCTGATGAAAACGCTTCTCTTTTTTTGTCACTCACATACTCAAGATTCTCCGGAAAATTGTCCAAATGGCTGTGTAAATATTGGATCTTGATACTCATTCTACGTCCAAGACCTCTAAGGCTCATTAGCAGTTCTTCCACAGTCTCTGCATTGTTGTCTGCTTTCTTATTCCCTAGAAAATTAACCATATAATTCGGCCTTTTTGCTACACTATTTGATAGGATATTATTTTCTTAAAAATTTATGAAGAATATAAATATGCATAGCACAAAAACTTGATGTGATGGAGAAAATCTAAGATCAGATGTGAATGCAGCATCCTCAAATCAGTCAAAAACTGTTCTTAAATTCCATGACAGTGGAAACAAATTCGTTTTTTACCAGTGTAATCGATGACGTCATTATTCTGACAGATTAAAATAAACAAACATTATCACAAGCTACCACTGTAATTACTAACGTCTCTATAATCACTTTATCTATAAATTTTCCCTTACTCTAAAATGATGAAAGCAAAAAATCTTCCCATACCATAAACAGAGGGTCACTAAAATTTGGAAAATCTTTGCCCAATATTAATTAATATTGGAGAAGGATTTTCTATGAATTATTGACACAATGCTCACACTGCCGTTGATCATCCATAAAAATATACAATGAAATTACCTCTAAGGGTATCATTATCTATAACAGATGATAAGAAAAGCCAGAGGAAAATTAACTTAGCATGTATTGTGGAAATAAAAGAAAACAACTTATTCTAAAATACGGGTTTCAATCTGTATTAGGGTCTGAAGATTCAATTTTGGCCATTTGCTTACACCAACCTATAATTTTATCTCTTTAATAGGTAATTACTTCTGATCGCAATTGCAATGACAAGTTAATGATATCCAATTGATGGCCATCAAAATTTAGTTCTAAACCGCAGGAATAACTGTTTTGTAACAACATGACGTTTGTAAGTGGCCAAATAAATTTTTGTAGAAAACCAATGTGATTTATAGCGTTTTATGTCTCTCTGCTGTTGTTGATGACCTGTTATTATTGAAATCAAATGCCAATTTCTTGCAAATACCGTAATTTTGACCCCTAAGTTCTCTTGACAATACGTTCCACTTGCTTTATTTTATTCTTCAAAGCAAAACAAAGCAAAGCTTAACATCACCTCTACCATAGAGTCTATTTTTTGTGTATACTCAATGATTGATTTAGCTTGTACATTCAGTCACCTGTGAGAGATCACAATTAAGGTTTAGCATGAAAGGAATTCACAAGCAAGGGAGGGAAAACATTTTATAGAACTTATTAAATTGTGTTAATTATTATATTACCACAAAACCAATATTTGATTTTTTGATTATATAGCTATTTACTTATTTGTTGAAAAAGACACAAGAAAAAGTCAAATCTTTTGATTTCATTCTACCCCTACCATTCTACCCTCAGCAGCTTAGGATATAGAGAACTTTGACTTATATCATTGAATTTCATAAAAAGAATGAAGAAAAGAGTCACCTTTCAACGACAAATAGTAACACTAATTATGTAATTAACTAATTAATTATTTTCCATCAGCTGCACTTGATTGCTCCTATTTAATGAATTGAATTAGACTGTATATACCAATGCTAGAATTATAAGAACAGCAAGCATATAACCTAATAGGTTCAAAATGCTATTTTTTGCAGCTCTATAATCTCATTTTCTTTTTCATATTATTGGAAAATTAATGAGTGAAGGAGAATAATGATACAATGATAACAACTTTAAAGTCAATAGCAAACTACCAAAGAAAATTGGAAATCATCATCATGATCATCATGATCATCTTCAATTTCATCTTCATGTATATATATACATAAGGTAAAACACAAAAAATGAGAACTATGATTGCAAGTAATAGTTTCACGATATTTCGATCAGCAGGATTCAGGCGCAATTTCATGAAACTATTAGTTGCAATCATCGTTCTTATTTTTCGTGTTTTACCTTTTTTATTTTGCTCTGCTATATGCATTGAGCATTTTGGATACGAATACACAAAATTACACACACACATATATATATTTATATGTATATATATACATATATATATATTTACTAGACTAAGTGATAGAAAAGAATTTGTATATACCTGTAGCTTGTCTATATCTTATTTTGAACTTTTAATCCTGTATAAATATTCGAAATAATAATAATAATAATAATAATAATAATAATAATATATAATACATATGATTAATTTTATTTTGAAAATTACTAATAATTAATACTATACTTCTAATGGCTTTGTAAAATGAATAACTATTAAAGGTATTCTACAAGTTACGTTCACCATGCATGTTATTCTACTAACAATAATGTGAGGTAGTACGCAGTAAATTGGAAGCATGATATCCACAATTCACAAAATGAATATAATAAGAACTCATAATAAAATTATTTTCAATAAGTACAGCATAAAATGTAGGAAATATATTGTTTGATATAATATATAATGAAATAAGTAGCTTTAATTCCGTATTGCACAATAAATGCTAAATTAAAATTAAAATTTATCGCGTACTTTGTCTAACATACATTTAAACGTTGCAAGGCATCTTTTAATACTGTTAATTTTGTGGTATGGCTTAAAAATATTTTTTGTGCCTTATAACCATTGTGTGATATGAAGTATCAAGTTGTTGGACTACTCAGTAGGATTAAAATTACAGGTATTTCCTATTTAATCTGACAAATACAAAAATAATAAATAGTAAAGATGCGTCATGTGTGTAGATTTATCCATACTTAGATTTGTTTCAGCATAACATTTTTTTTACATGGGAAACACAAGTTTTCATTTTGTTCAGGCTTACAAAATCCCAAATGATCTAGATAACACTGATTGAACTTTAAGATAAAGTGATTAAATGATATCATTAGTCTCTTAAAGGTTGTTTCCTACAAATGAAAAATTGATGTTCAAATGTTTTGCATGACTATGGAGAAAGTCCATTGCAAGTATTCTACTCAAACGCGATTGTAATCTGTAGGTAGCTAGGCTGTGCATTCAGTGTCTTCTGTATCTTTGTACTACTTTAGACTATCTTCGTACTAAAAAAATATAGCTTAAATTGAGGATTTTGAGTTGGTAAAATCTTATTAGTTCAATATATTGTTTCATTCTAATAATCTTAGTTATAATACCATTATTACATTTTTTATTAAAGTTATTATCATGTTAGTAAAGAAAAAATAGGTTTAAAAAGCTACCAGAGTGTCAGAAGACATATTTAAGGTTTAGAGAAGAGTCAGAGATGCCTCCTTAAGAAGAATCTAGTGAATAAAAATACCTACTAAACTAACATGCTCGTAATTGAAAGCAGTGGGAACAGAGAAATTTTAGAAGTCACATGTTACCATCGATGAGATGAAAAACAGAAAAATAAACGACAATTTTAATTTGATATTTAATTTCATATTTTAGTTTTCATTTTTTGCAAAGCAACACACCACAGAAGTGATTTTTTAAATTTGCTTAGTGGCGACTTTTTTTTGGTAAAAAAACGTCCACCCACAATCCATATACTAGTATATCATGCCATAATTTTAAACCATTTTAAACCATTTTCAAATAATTTATTAAGATTCAGTACAGAAAATTAAGCCTGAGTCAAGTCCCTAAAAGTTCTGTGTCCATTTCTTTTTACATCCCCAAGTGGCTTAGCATACATGTATACACGTTTTTAGAGCTAGAATTTTGAGAGAATTACGATTATAAGCGTTCAAAGAAAATATATCTTAAGGAAAGGAAACATCTCCGAAGAAGTGGCCTCCAGTTTTGCTTCGAGTAAAAGTAGAAAAAAGGGGGAAAAATCAAATAATTTGATTAACGGGTTAATCTCATTTCTTATTGTATGTTTGACAAGGTATATATCGTATGGCAATATAATTTAGGAAGATTGTCCTGAATAATTATAATAATAATAAGATAACACTATCGCGATATGCACCTGTTTGAAAAATGAAAAGCTGTAAGATTCTGCATAAGCTGGAGTAATGAAAGAAGATACGTTGACTTATATCTGTGCTAAAACTAAAATTTTAGCATTGCAAAAAAAGAAACAAAGACAATTTTTTTCTGCTTCGACTAACAGACATTATAACTATTGACGAGATTTTACTATCAATCAATCTGTACATTGTTAAGAATTACTCCTCCAGCAGGCAAGAATACTTGTTTTGTTTCACAGTGATTTTGGATAATTACATTTAACTGCACGTCTAAGTGAAACTTTACGTAATGACAAACTGTAATGATTCTCTTCCAGAAGTTGTCTGCGCTGTACAACCTATTTTTCATCTTACCTTCCCTAATCTGATCTTAGGTTAAATATGTTTGAACTTGGTGAGCCAAAACCTATTGCTTATGCACATTGAAGCTTAGTGGCTGTTATAAAGAGATTCGCCTTTGATAAACCCAGGATTACAACTAAAATGTTTAATACTCACAATGTACTTTCTCTCTCAAAGTGTAGCTAATCTACAGTATTTGTAATACAGGTAATTTATCTTTAAAATATTTGTATTAACACCTACTCAATCTGAAAACACATATCTACCCAAAAAACGTTTAAGCCACATTTTTAAACATTACCATTTTGTTTTATTTGTCAAGCTTTATAATGTAAGTTTATTAAAAGTTAATAACACTTTTAGAGCTCGGTATTAATTTATCAACATTTACATATGTTGGCTGGCTATAGACTAATAGCTTACCTTTTAGATTACCACCCCCTTTACCCCTGATCTATTCCTGTACCCTCCCCAGCTGAGTTAATTATATGGTTATGTTAGCTTGAACAAATTAAATCGTATCTTAAACACAAGCTCGTATAACTTACGCACTATTGTTCAGCATTTTTGGTATTTTAATTGTTCACTGTACTGCTACATCAGCTATAATTTTAACTTTAGTCATTAATTTGTTGTTTGAAGTAAGAGAACTAATATTTCCACATGTGGCTGTTATTTCTGGCCATAAATCTCCTACGTCTACTCATATCTAGACATAACATAGTGGCAACGAGGATAAAACTTGGTAATAATTACTTATAATTGTGTTGAAGAACTTGACATGGGAACCGATTGGTTTCAGTATACCTTAGAATCATAATACATGACAAGAATGCATCTTTCTATTTAATTCATTTCTGTTCAATTGGCAAATTAGCACTGGGCAACCATTATTTTCTATCAGATTTCTTCAAACGATTAGAACAAAAGTGAAGAATTTTCTCTTATTGAGATATCAAAAAACTTAGAATTTACATCTGTTACGTTGTAGCTGCTGTTTTTTTTAAAAAGCTAAATTCTTGACATAAAAACAATGGTGTGATTCTGCTTGTCCAGTCGCATCTGATCCTCTGGCTCTAGCTAAATGACTGTGTGATCAAATCTTAAACCAAAAGGTATATTTACTTAAAGGACACAAAAACTGTTGTCAATCAAGACCAAGTTGTATTGATGACTCTTTTTAAATATATTGATTAGCTATGCTTTACAGGAGACTCTGAGTGCACAATATACTCGAGATATAGTGGAAAATAACTTAAATAGCTTATTCTGGCAGCATTTTCTTTTTTGCTTCAAACTACTCTACGTTTCTTGTTTTGAAGCAATATTTTACCATGTCCGTCAAAATACAAAATTTTCTTCTGATTTTCTTTATAGTAAGGAAGAAATAAAATCGATTTGTGTTGTATTTTTTCACTTAACTATTCTTCTGCTAATCTGATTCCACATTCCAACGGCAAAATAAAACAAGAAATCGATGCTGATTACTATTACTTTTTTATGAAAATCTTTGTTTTTTGAAACTTGAAATTATTTACAAAAAACGTTCACTACATGAAAGTCAGCTGTTTCGAACTTCTTTTTTATTCCAAACCATTAGTTTTCGNTTACTGAAAGGACACTAAAACTGTGGTGATTAAATGCCAGGTGGTATTGATGACTCTTTTTTGATATATTGATTAGTTATGCTTTACATGAGACTCTGAGTGCACAATATACTCGAGATATAGTGGAAAATAACTTAAATAGCTTATTCTGGCAGCATTTTCTTTTTTGCTTCAAACTACTCTACGTTTCTTGTTTTGAAGCAATATTTTACCATGTCCGTCAAAATACAAAATTTTCTTCTGATTTTCTTTATAGTAAGGAAGAAATAAAATCGATTTGTGTTGTATTTTTTCACTTAACTATTCTTCTGCTAATCTGATTCCACATTCCAACGGCAAAATAAAACAAGAAATCGATGCTGATTACTATTACTTTTTTATGAAAATCTTTGTTTTTTGAAACTTGAAATTATTTACAAAAAACGTTCACTACATGAAAGTCAGCTGTTTCGAACTTCTTTTTTATTCCAAACCATTAGTTTTCGAAGCCTTGGTGTTAATATTTCAATGGGTTAGCATACTTGTTTCATATTACTTTCGGATTGACTGAGATAAGTAATAATCAAGGACACTACCACTTTTTTCGCGTTGTTTTTGTCAAGTAACATATTGCAGAAAGTAATTTGTACCACGTCAAGACATGGCTGAGTTATTTTGGGGGTATTTTATCCGAAACGTTTATGACTTTCGAACTACGTGAGATTGTTATATTTTATGTTTTGAAATGAAGCACTGTTTTATTTAAAAATAAATCTGGAAATTTTTATGGAAGAAATTGACACAAATTCATAAATTTTTCAATAATATATTGCCATATAAATTGAAAGCCTTTACCTTTGTAAATGGAGAAGCACTCAGGGGAATACAAAACACTCTGAACTACTTTATTTCTTTCACATTGAAATTTTTGACTGAATATTATAGTTCTGTATTGATAACAAAATGATAACAAAATTATTAAAAATTCCTTGATACAAACCGGAATCCCGATCATTACCATCAATTAATTAATTCTTCCTAGTAATACCAACAACACATCCTGAAAATTTCATTCAGATACCCTCCTAACGTTTTGAGTTACTTTGCACATCAACAGACAAACAGAAAATAACGCCTTGGTAAAACTAAAAATTGCCTTTTATACAAATTCTGTAGATAATTTAAAAACGTAAGCCTTTATACTACTGCTGTGGCTTAATGGTTAGTGCAACTGCATAGTAACTAAGAGTTCTGGGTTCGCTTCCCCGAGCTGTCGAGGAGAATTTGGAACCTTACAAAGACAAAAAGCCATTGGTTGGCGTTAGAAAGGGCATTCGGCCAAGATACTCCTCACTGCCCCTCTGAAGGGCACCGTCTGAACCCCAATTCCTATGAATAAATGACTTTAAAACTAAAAAAAGTACTACTACTGTATTCTTTTATTTCTTTTTTCTTTGTAGTCAAAATTTTTAAAAGACTTTAAATTTATTGAAATCTGGTGCCCCTTCCGATAGTATTTCTGAAAACACGGAAACTTTTTATAAAATAAGAGGAATGCAAAGCCTGGGTACGAGTCAAGGATCTACTGTTTACTAAACAGTCGTTTTAACCAACAAAGCCACATCACCCTTGATTACCAAATATTGTGTTTTCTTTTACATTCACAAAAGTCGATTGCCTTGCAGAGTTGTTCTGCACAAGCTGTGCAATCCTGCACAAATTCAAACAAAATCCAGACGATTTATATTCGATTAATATCAAAATTTACTTATTTTTTTTCTTATGTTACTATCAACAGTTTCTGAAAAGTTTATCTAAATCAGCTCATAACTTATTTTCCACACAAACAAATAAACAAACAGAGCAAAAACAATACCTAAGTTTTTGACTTTTGCCTGTAGCTCTAAGTTGTATCTGCACCTGTATCATCTTAACAATTAGAATATTTACGGTAGTCGAATAGATAAATAGAATTTAATTCAGATTAGATCAAAACTTGTTTTACTTAATGTTTGACTTTGTGGACAAAGTGGAAGTTTTGATGTCGGATATTTACCATGTCGGAGTGGTAAAATTTTTCTAAGCTTCATTACGTTTCAAGAGATACTTCTTCCATCACCAGGCTGTTGCAATAACTAATTTAGAGCTATTTCATACTTAGCTAGTATGGACATGCAAAATGACAGAGATCGAATTGTTTTAAAAAGTGGCACCATACCTATCTGGTTTTTTGTGTTTCTTCTTTGTAGAGATGATAGCCCTATTTCTAGAAGAATGTACGATATGCTGTTAAAATGATTTCTTTTCAGTGTAGATTGGATACTTTATTTTATTTTTTTTGTTGTAGTATTTTTTTCTTGTCCAAAGTCTGTTTGCTTTTCACGTAAAAGATGTTGTCTTTTGTCCTGCAGTGATTTACTCTTTCATGACTTTTAAGATCACCTTTTTGGCAGAAAGGAATGCTTTGATTCTCCAATGCAGATGGCATAAGAATCCTTTCAATGTAGTCTGTATGCTGCATTATTTCTCTCTTCAAGTAGACTAGACCCTTTGGATCCTTTAATGAACATTTGATATTCTGTTATAGAAGACTTTGTTTTAGCTGCTCAGTGAAGTTCTCAACACAAGATAAATATATTTGGTTTACAGCTTCAGAAAAGGTTTACAACTTATGACATGATAATTTTCCTACATCTGTTGTTATTGTTGTTGTTATCAACCTCTAATTGATACTTATTCATTGCTAAGCAAAGGTTTACTGTATGCTTGGATACTTCTCTCTATTCTTCACTTCTCTTTGTGAGTTTGAAACATCTTGGCATCTATGAAACTCCTTTCTGTGGCTGTTGTTTATTTCAATAACACGTCTTGTTGACGTGTTATTGATCTAGACGGACATATGTGTATCAATTGAAGAAAACTGGCTGATTTTGGTGCTTAAATAAATATGTGCTCTCCTTAACTTTTATGCAAGGTTAACATTAATAGTCGCCATAGATTTCGTGTTATTTATAGCTAAATTTGTTTATATGGTGGTGACTAGAAACCAAACAGTGATAAAATTGCAGAAAATTCAAGACATATTAAGACATTCAAAAAGAACTAAAAGATATACTGACAAAAGAACAAATTGACTTTCTACTTAATAAACTAGAAAAGAAAGAAAACCAAATTAGTGACGTGGAAAGCATAAATGCTCAGCAAAATAAACACTTGGATGAAGAATAGCTAAAGAATCGAATTCTGAACAACACTATTTCACTGGTACACAAAAAGTAGATGAAAACAATTTTATCAAAGTTCTTTATGTTGGAGGATCGATATTTCTATCAAAATTTAATAAATACTATAAATAAGTATATATATATATATATATATATATTAAGAGGCTATGTAATCATTTTTTTCTCTTGAAATTCTGATCAATTTCAAAACTAAAAGTTAAAATAGTAATTCTCGCTAAAAAGACTTCTGAAAGACAAAATTGTCAAATAATTTAATAGTAACTGAGAAACGATTTTGATAGCTTTTTATTTTGTATTAATGCTCCAAGCTTTCTGTAAGGACTACTCTTATGGAAATAAAAAAACAAATAGTTTGCTCCAAGGTATATATATATATATATATATATATATATATATATATATATATATATATTCGATTCGGTTAACCGTATTAGAGTGTTCGATACATAAATGCAGAGCGTAATAAAAGATATAATAAGTTGGAAAGAATAAAAAAACTACACTATCTATTTCGACAAGCCTGTTTCGTGATTTTACTCACTCGTCAGGAAATGTACTTTTATGTTCATTTCCTGACGAGTGAGTAAAATCACGAAACAGTCTTGTCGAAATGGATAGTGTAGTTTTTTTATTCTTTCCAACTTATTATATATATACATATATATATATATATATATATATATATATATATATANGTACAGTTCCTGACGAGTGAGAAAAATCACGAAACAGGCTTGTCGAAATGGATAGTGTAGTTTTTTTATTCTTTCCAACTTATTATATATATATATATATATATATATATATATATATATATATATATATATATATCCTGTACAAGACTGTAGTAATTCAGATATCCAGGAGCTATCGATGATAAAACTGGATAAAAAAAGCCACATTTCAACTGTAGTAAAAAATAAACTAAATTGAAATCATGATTCATAGCAGCAAAGCAATAGATTCCTATCAATTATCTATCAATCTGTTGTAAAAAATCAAAATGGAATCTCAAATAATATCATGTTTATCTCCAATATGTCAACTTAAGAGAACCACCAAGTTGTCACTTTTTTATCCACTAATTAACTTCTTTAGATTTCCCCATTATTCATTATTCAGAAGCAAATCGTAAATTTAACAAATATTTTCATTATTAACATGTTCTAGAGTCAATTTAAGAGTAGGAGAACCATGTATGAAGGAGGAGCTACCCAATGCTATTCATATTTAATTCTGTTGTCAGCAAGAGTACTCATTTATTGAAGGTAGCAGGGGTCCCTTCGATCTTATCTTTTATTTCTACATAATTGATTATCATTCCAGTTCCTCTTTTCTTTAGTATTTGTACAAATTTTTCTCGATAACGACGCTTCTTTGCATGAATTAAATTTAGTTTATCATCCGACAAGCGTCTAAAACAATTATCTGTCTTTATCAATAATTAATGCTACCCATACGATAATGAGATTTATCATTGTGTTAAAATGATTGGTAGCCTTTCAAAAAATATATTTTTCTCTTTATTTCTGTGGAGATTAAAATATAACGTATCAATAGAAATAAACACAATTCTTCATATGTATCGATATATTGAATATTCTATTTAGCTCAGGTGTTTCTTACTTCTAATTTTGCCAAGTCAACTGGTCTGTGAAAGTTTTTCAGAACGTTTGATTTTCTTAAAGGATTATACAAAATTATTTTGATAGTTGTGTCAGTAGTTCATTCCTATTAGCTAAATCTCAAAAGCATTATATTTCAACTATTGTAAGAATCATGACCCACTAGTGGACTCCACCAGGCGTTTCTAAATCCTAGAAAGTTAACAGTTGTTCTAAAGAACTATTGACTGAAATCCAGTATTGACTTGTACTGAACAAAAATACTCAATGAATCATATCTTAGGAACAATAAGTGAATGTGACTCATCTCTTATGTTAGAATCCAATAAAAGATAGTTTTTAATAACGCTAGAACTAATAATAATCAAAGTATCAAAAGTTGGAAGAACTAGAGGTTCGCTCTGAAGCTAAAGTTCCATTTCGACAACTTGAACTTCATAACAACGCAGCTGGATCGAAATGACATTTGGAATCTGATGACAGGCCAAGATAAAAATCTACTACACTTGATATGAATTGCCTATGGAAAATACTTGGTATCTGAAGAAAGGACTGTTACGAACTGACAAATCAAGAAGCAATCAAGTTCACTCCATTTCCACCCCTGGTGTTTTTTATATTTTGCACTTGCTTATGTATATATGCAGATATATATATATATATATATATATATATATATATATAATTTATATATATAAGATTGTTAAGAAAACATGAAACTAGTAGTAACTGCTAAATTTGTCTAGTTATTATGTATGCTTTACTGGATTTATATATATATATATATATATATATATACATACATATATCACACCAATCAATGCGTAAGCACAAAACCAAAAGTTATGTACTTTTCTTTCAGAAATATTGAAATATAATTTTAACTTGACTATACATATATATATAATATATATATATATATATATATATATATATGTATGTCTATCATTTTACCATTTGGAGTTGTAGTTGACTGTACCTATAGTTAAATCATCTAAAAAACTCTAATGCCTGTATCTCTCTATACCTGTGCTNTTTTTATATTTTGCACTTGCTTATGTATATATGCAGATATATATATATATATATATATATATATATATATAATTTATATATATAAGATTGTTAAGAAAACATGAAACTAGTAGTAACTGCTAAATTTGTCTAGTTATTATGTATGCTTTACTGGATTTATATATATATATATATATATATATATACATACATATATCACACCAATCAATGCGTAAGCACAAAACCAAAAGTTATGTACTTTTCTTTCAGAAATATTGAAATATAATTTTAACTTGACTATACATATATATATAATATATATATATATATATATATATATATATGTATGTCTATCATTTTACCATTTGGAGTTGTAGTTGACTGTACCTATAGTTAAATCATCTAAAAAACTCTAATGCCTGTATCTCTCTATACCTGTGCTTCTAATGGATAGATCTAATGAAAATATTATTATATCAAATAAACCATTTAAATTTTTAAAGCTCTTAAAAAAACCGAATGATCAGCATAACCGGGCCAAATTTTTCTAAAATTTACTCATTAGAGTGTTTTCAACCCACAGAGAAAAGTTCTGTAGCATCATAGCTTTAATGATTCCAGCCTCTTCTCTTCTGTTTACTTTTCCACCAAGCACTCAAACCTGCATATTGCAATGGGGAATACCAGGATATTAAGTCTTGGTTTCATTTTCAGTGTTACTTCACTATCTTATCAAATGTTTCATATACCAATATCTATGTTTCTGGCCATTTCAAGTCTTCTAGAAATAATAGCAGTTATAAACGTCTTTTAAATACCTTAAATAATGTTTTCCCATAAATAAATAATCTACTTCCGACCCTCAAAACAAACTGCTAACCTTTCTAAGGTATTTGTTACCTCAAATATCTTGACACTTAGCAATTTATGATTTGGATCTTACTTGGGTTTAATGCAGCTCAAACACAATAATTAGTACAGGTATTGTTTAGATCTGTTCTCTTGGGTACAATTGATAAATCCTGTAGCAATGTATTTAGTTAAAACCTTAATGCTATTATTGCTAAATTGTTTAGTAGTGCCAAGTAATCATGTGGGAAAAATTATCTAATGCATGAGAGGCATTTATTTCTCTTGTATATCAGATGAAAAAATATTATAATATGCAAGGTCGTTACAACAACACCAATACAGTTTTAAAAAGGTTTATCAGGCATTATCTTAAAAGTAATTGTTCAAGATTCCAATAAATATCATATTCACTTTTGACATGGATCTCTGAGTTGACTTCCTACATGATATATCTAAGGTTAACTGTAATCTCCCAAATAGTACCATACCAACTTTAAAGAATCCTAGTTCTAGTTATATATATATACTCTAGTTTATTGTCTATCTTATTTTCAGAACTGAAGCTTTTAAAGTTGGCATGAACTTATTTCCTTTATTTTCAGTTAGAATTTGTACAAGAAGCTTTTTCTATCGATATAGAACCTATATCATGTCATGACTTGTAATCTTCTTACTTACCTACGTTTCGAAAGATACTTCTCCCATCGTCAAGCTGTCGCCAGGTTTACGACTGATAATTTGACAAAGCTTCCATATCTATGGTTTTCACTGAGTTCTTTATGTCAAGAATTCTTAAGCTTTTACTCCTTTAAGCTTTATTTTATTCCTTTAAGCCATGCAAATTAAAACTGTAATTGTAAAAAGTATTGCATATTCCTTAATATACTAAAACTTTTTATCATTACCTGTGTTGTGTCAAAATAAAGATCTCTCTGTTGTAACTGGGAATGATAGTAAAATATGGAAACGCTCTTAATATTTTTAAACTATTTATTTAATTCCAAAAATAAGTCAAGGGAACCTAGGCAAAGGTTTCAGTAAAAATTAATCCATTTTATTATGTAATCTATTAGTAATAGTCTCAAAAACTGGAGGTACTGCTAGAAAATAACAGATTATCACTTAAGAGACTGCCTAAGAAAACATGTGAAATTTAAGAATGTATTACATTTTCAGTAGATGTGCGAAAGAGTATCCAGGTCTAAAAATAGCTTTTCTGCTGATAAAACTATCCTGGGTGACTTTTCAGTTTTTAACTAGGTAAAATTTGATGTAAGGTCGTATGCACTCTTTCACTGTCAAATAAAAATCATCTTAAATTTTTAAATATCACATGCATTCAGCTGACATGTTATGCAAACTACAAAAAAGCTAGTTATTTTTTTCTGATGAATTAGCTCTACCATTATTTCTTATAGAAAGTAAAATGATCCTCTTGGAGGAAAAAAGGATGTCATAACAAGAACTTTTAAGTCTTACAATATGTCTGTAAGCAAACAAATTTCATTTCACTTCTTCTCATCACCAATTGATGCAAGTCCCCCTTTTCAATTAGTACAGCCTATTGGAACAATGTAACTCCTGTTAGTGTCGTAGCTAGTCCCTGCTATATTAGTACTATTTCATCTATATGCGTATATGGATATTTATTTACTTACTTACTTATTTATCTACTTATTTATTTATTCATTTAAATATTAATTAATTAATTAATTTATTTATTTTTAATTATTTATTTATTTACTCATTTTTTATTTATTTATCTTTTTATTTATTTATTTATTTATTTATGTATTCATTTATTTATATACTCCAATAGACCAAGATGGCAGAATGACAAAAACACTAGATAAAACACAAATTCTTTTTATCTAAAAAGAAGAGGTGATAAAAGTTGAATATGATTGCCTATGCGTTTGCCTATGCGGTTCTCGTTTAAGATCATATTTCAATTTCAAATGATAGACTGCATTATTGTTAGAGGAAGATATACCACTATACCCACTGGAAACCTTAGTTGCTTAGCAGAAGCTAAACTACTTCGGGCTTATTTAAGAAAAGTTAGCAATATTGTTAAGTCAATGTCACTGGAAATGTGCAATAGAAAACTAAAGCGAGGCACCCCCACACATGCTACAGAACGACTGTGTGAAGAAGGTGACTGGAATGGAATGCCACAAGTTAAAAATTATGGTATTGGATAGAGACAAATGGAGGCAAAGGATCATGACCATTTCTAGGAGTCACACGCCACTCAATGAAACAAGTTCAGAAGATAAAGACTGTAATCAATGATTTATTTCAACTATATTTTTTTCGATCAGGTCATACGATCATTTACCGTACATCATTTCAAGAGCTGAAGCTAAACAAAGATATTAATCTTCAAAATCAATCTTTTTAAACATGTCAAAGCTTGAAAAGATTTAAACTCTTCCTTTCACCCTGTTAGATACTGAAGGAGGAAGTTGCTGGTTACTTTAATACAAAAAAACCCCACAAAATTAATGTTGTTTACTTGAAAGCTGATTCTTTGTTTCCCTTATCATTTAAAGACAATCATTTTCATACTACCTCTGATAAGATCGATATCGACCTGAGAGAAGCTCATCGATGAGGCTGCTTGGTTTGACATTTTCTCCGAGTCTTTCTTGGTGTTCTTATATAAATGCTATAAGTATTTCTAGTTTTAAAAATGCTAGCCTTTGGATTGTGCTATTAATTACCTTACTTCTAAACCAATTTTGTATGTCTATAAGTCTGCAATCCAATACATAAATCTTGTACGGAGTACTGTTTTCTTATCTGGATGGCTAATTTCTTATCTTGTCTTGATTTTGCTGACTAAATTTGGATTAGTGCTTATAACGTATAGGTTCAAATCTTGTTGCTACTTTACACCTTTTGCTTCTTCAACAGGGTGTGACTTTCCTTAATCATTTCGTAGGTATCATCAAGCGACGTATTCTAGTAATATTTTCTTACTTGTACCAGTTTAATTTGTTGCATCTGATGTAACTTATTTCTCTCAACGTCTTCTTCATTATGCACTTGTTGCTCCTTGTTGTAATAAAGCTGTCTGTGTCTGTAGTTTCTTTTCTCAGCCGGTTTGATTCTGGAACTATTTAGCTTCTGAGTCCTTTCCTCCATTGTACGACTTATATGTTATCTAATCTAAGTTCATCCCTTATTACCTGCTTTGACCTTCTTTTCTTTCTTTTCTTTGCAGTTTTGAGCATTTAGTTGCTTCATATTTTAAAAGGTTTTCAAACAGACAAAAGAACGCTTGAGGACCATTGAGTCTTATCAGAGAAACTGGCGATTAAAAAGGGAGCGGGAAGAGATGTGTGTGTGTGTGTGTGTGCTAAATGAAGGAAGAGGATAAAGGATACATAAAGATTCAAACAAACTTTATAATAACTCCACAATTTATCAGTATTAGGTTATTTAGAAATTTCACCATTGAAAACAGTTTTAGGGATTGCTAGTATTATTTCAATATTTCTATTTCTATTATTTCTAATATTATTTCAATTATACCATTGGAATATAAAAAGAAAGTTAGGTGTGTTGCTTTGCATCATCAGAAGAATAGCTTTTACGTCTACTCTTCAGTTTTATCTAATGAAGCCTCAAAATCTTTCATCTGAATTTCCTGAAAACCAGTTAAATAATCTTGGTGATCATTATATAATACCACTATCACACCATGTGTATTCCTCTTAAATATTTATTTATATATTTCAGAAAAGTGAAAAATATTTGTGCCTATCGTTATATTTTTTAACAATGTTCTCCTTGCCCTCTACAATATGTTGGAATCACCTGATCTGACCTTGGAAAAGACATCGTTGTTCTATAGAAACTTCCAGAGGCCATAAATATATATATATATATATATTGATGACGATGGTTCTATGTAACTAGGGAATTTTAAAATGAGTTGAGCACTCATGCCTCTCACAATCTCTAGGTTCTTCATGTTCACGTGCCCGTCACTATCTCGCATGATTGTAGTTAGGGCTATTGATAGGGATTTTTTATAGGATGAATGAGCCAGTGCCTATGATTATCCTAACCTATTAATAGATCATTTTTACAACCATCAGGGCTTTCACTTAAGTGCACTGTTCTTTCTCCAAATCCTTATCTTTGGACATCTCATCTCAAAAACGCATATAGGGTTGAGCAAGCTCAAGCACTCTGCTCCATCACGAAATCTCGGACATTGGAGTATGTGCATATCTATCAGCGTCATACATTATTGTCGTAATGGTACGTGATGCAGGTCGCTATAAAGTAGAGTGTGGAATACAATGGGCCCAGTACGACAACGAAGTACGTATCTGCAGATCAAAGTACTGTCGTATATATAACGTTTACATTTTTCATCTACCTTTTAAGCCATTAAGCAATTTTCTACTAATTTTTGTTTAGTGTTGATAGTGTTAGCTTTACCTTAGATTGCGATGAAAATTTTAAACTTCACCTACTACCAAAATATTTTGCGAAAAGAGTAGTTCAAATCGAATCGATGGGTTTTGCTTGGGTGAAAATTCTCATCTCATTAGAATCAATTTCCTTTTATTATTCAGAAATCTCTTTATTGGTTTATTTAATCATTTGATCATTAACAGTTGCTTCACTTTCTTTTAATATTTGGTCGGTCTAAAACTATTTTCTATCTACAACCTCTACTATGGCTCTTGTCTTAAATTATGATCAATGTGAACCCCCCCCCCAAAATGTCAAACATCTAGTAGATTTTTGCTAATAAATATCTTCTCAACATCACAACATGTTCAAAAACATGAAACCATAAAAGTATTGAAAAGAGAACCAATTTTAAACTTTCATTATTGTATTTTTGCTTTTAAGTTCAGACAGAAAATATTTCATTGTGGTCAAACAGGAAAACCACCAAATATCTAAAAAAGCCATGAGTTTACCCACAAGCAACTGAAGTATTTACTGAATAATGACTTCTGGTATCCCTGTCAAAATACAAAGGTGTTTTCAAAACTAAAACATATATGGTCCATTTATTCCATTTTAAAAAATCTCTATGAAAATTAAATTCATACTGGTTCATTAAATATACTAGCTTACAAAACCTTTCGTGGAACTGTTCTTTATTCTAAGCTTTACTAGTAAACAAAATCACAGAACTGAAATAATTAAGAGACAAAGCAATGTACGACAGAAAGAAAGAATCAGTTTATTTCAGATTTGAGGTGACTAATCAGCTGGACAGATATTAAGATAGAACCACGATTCTTAAGAAAATGAATTGAATTTAAAAAGTAGCCGCACAGTTTCTCATTAATCTAATTATACAACAGATGTAAAATTTCCACAGTTTTTCTACATCATTTTACTTTTTTGTGTCTCTTTGATACACAATACCTTAAAAAACCTGAAAAACACACAGCTATGAAACTAAATCAATAAATCTATTTTTTATATAAGTAAATGAAATTATTTTGCTTTTTAAACAATCAGATCTGAGAAGGTTTCTTACTAATCGCTTTTTACATAATTATCTGGACTGAGAGGAGAATTAGCAACATTCTAGAGAGGATCATTTTGTTCCACGAATAAGATATTATGAAAATGTGACTTGATAAATTTTACTGATCAATTCTACAGTAATCTATTTTATGTGCCACTTAAAACATGCCATCGTTGGTTGTCCTCAGCCCTGCTCAGTTAAAGCAACTTAACTTGATTACAGTTTTTTTCTGAATCATACAGGGTGCCAGATTTAAGTTTGATGACTCCAAACGTCTTGAAACTTTTCATTACTGAATAAGAGAAATACATATCAAAGTAACCCAACGTATATTGAGCTGCTACATATATTATATCACAGCTTACATTTATTTTCTAATTTTTCACTCCTATTATTTTCGTATGAATTGATCCTACATATCTAAAGCATTCAGCGAAACGATAGACCAATACCTGTAGTATTCCTCTTTTTCTCTTTGAGAGCCAGAAATCTACAAGGCCCTTTTAAAAATGAATTGTTAGTCTTCCTTTAATTTTTACTGTTTTCATACTGAATGAACAATTTCTTTTTCACTAGGGAAATGTGTTCAACTTCCTTTTCTTCTAATACATCCCAAATTGACTTCTCCTTAAAACGCAAATGAAAGTCTTGAGCGTATAGCTTTCCCATAAATGAAACATGTGAAAACATATTGAATCACGAAGGGTGTACCGTATTACTCCGTATTCAAGCGCACGTGTCATGTATCGATATGCTGGAATATTTTGATGCTTCTCTTCACTTCCATCTCGTTTTTCAGCAACAATTCGATATAAACTTTGTTTAATCTGTAATACAAGGCAAAAAAGAAATGAGGAAATGTATCCCCTTAAAAAGTTATGTTACTGACCATAATATGTTTTAAGAATTTTTTTTCGCCTCTTTTGTAGAAGGAATTGATATGTTGATATCACAAGCAATGTCACTATTTTTTGCAATTCTTGTTTTGAATTTTTTGTTGCTATCATTGTGATATCTCAATCATTTGAAGTTTATAAGCAAGAATTAAAGATGCAACTAGTGATGTTATTTTCTCCTTGTTGCTTTCTGGGAATGCAATAAATCTTATATAAAGCTGAACAAATCTGTATTTTTTTTTAAATGACTAAGAATAGTTGTAAAATATTTCATTTCTTAGATCCAGGAAAGACTTTTGACTGATTGAATTGTTTCCAATGCTCTAAGAGCTAAATCCAGTATACTGTCATTCTCTTTATGTTACTACTTTAAACCATCAATATAATTTATTTTTGCTAGGTTTTATGTAGGTAAAAAATGATTAAAATCCTAATAGAACGATATTGAAATGATGGGATGAAAAAATCCATCACTCAGGTTCTATGAACATCATGCGTTATGAAAGGCATTTAAAGTTTTGAAGGGATTTATCCTAGAACCTAGTTGATGTTGTATCTGTAATGCAATGTAACAAAGTTTTAGATAAATACAAAGTATTTCGGTATGATAAAAAATAAAACTATATTCAAGGAGTTTCTTATCTGTACACAGCATGAGTTTTTTTGACAAAATACCCATTGTTGAAATAGAATAAAACTTAAACAGACTTATAGTTCAACAAGATCTATTTCCTTGATACTATAACAAAATAAATAAAGGTGTGCCTTTTCCCAATGCAAATTTATGAACCATTTTCAATCAATTTATAGATTTTCGAAGTTTAAAGATAACATTGCACAACGCAGTTTTAATCTTTGTAAATTACAAAAAAACACTTTGAGTTAAAACTTTCATAAAATCACATTTTTCTTTGTGGACAGAACAAAGTAATACTTTAAGTTATTTTCTTAAGTAGACAGTATGACTGTAGTCATCCTCTCTAATATAAACATTCTGTCTCTAGATTTGTATCAAAAGAAACACCATTTTNTTCGTATGAATTGATCCTACATATCTAAAGCATTCAGCGAAACGATAGACCAATACCTGTAGTATTCCTCTTTTTCTCTTTGAGAGCCAGAAATCTACAAGGCCCTTTTAAAAATGAATTGTTAGTCTTCCTTTAATTTTTACTGTTTTCATACTGAATGAACAATTTCTTTTTCACTAGGGAAATGTGTTCAACTTCCTTTTCTTCTAATACATCCCAAATTGACTTCTCCTTAAAACGCAAATGAAAGTCTTGAGCGTATAGCTTTCCCATAAATGAAACATGTGAAAACATATTGAATCACGAAGGGTGTACCGTATTACTCCGTATTCAAGCGCACGTGTCATGTATCGATATGCTGGAATATTTTGATGCTTCTCTTCACTTCCATCTCGTTTTTCAGCAACAATTCGATATAAACTTTGTTTAATCTGTAATACAAGGCAAAAAAGAAATGAGGAAATGTATCCCCTTAAAAAGTTATGTTACTGACCATAATATGTTTTAAGAATTTTTTTTCGCCTCTTTTGTAGAAGGAATTGATATGTTGATATCACAAGCAATGTCACTATTTTTTGCAATTCTTGTTTTGAATTTTTTGTTGCTATCATTGTGATATCTCAATCATTTGAAGTTTATAAGCAAGAATTAAAGATGCAACTAGTGATGTTATTTTCTCCTTGTTGCTTTCTGGGAATGCAATAAATCTTATATAAAGCTGAACAAATCTGTATTTTTTTTTAAATGACTAAGAATAGTTGTAAAATATTTCATTTCTTAGATCCAGGAAAGACTTTTGACTGATTGAATTGTTTCCAATGCTCTAAGAGCTAAATCCAGTATACTGTCATTCTCTTTATGTTACTACTTTAAACCATCAATATAATTTATTTTTGCTAGGTTTTATGTAGGTAAAAAATGATTAAAATCCTAATAGAACGATATTGAAATGATGGGATGAAAAAATCCATCACTCAGGTTCTATGAACATCATGCGTTATGAAAGGCATTTAAAGTTTTGAAGGGATTTATCCTAGAACCTAGTTGATGTTGTATCTGTAATGCAATGTAACAAAGTTTTAGATAAATACAAAGTATTTCGGTATGATAAAAAATAAAATTATATTCAAGGAGTTTCTTTTCTGTACACAGCATGAGTTTTTTTGACAAAATACCCATTGTTGAAATAGAATAAAACTTAAACAGACTTATAGTTCAACAAGATCTATTTCCTTGATACTATAACAAAATAAATAAAGGTGTGCCTTTTCCCAATGCAAATTTATGAACCATTTTCAATCAATTTATAGATTTTCGAAGTTTAAAGATAACATTGCACAACGCAGTTTTAATCTTTGTAAATTACAAAAAAACACTTTGAGTTAAAACTTTCATAAAATCACATTTTTCTTTGTGGACAGAACAAAGTAATACTTTAAGTTATTTTCTTAAGTAGACAGTATGACTGTAGTCATCCTCTCTAATATAAACATTCTGTCTCTAGATTTGTATCAAAAGAAACACCATTTTACATCCAGTTGAAGATTCAGAGATAAAAACTAGTCATTTAGAATATATTTACAAAACTTAGCTACGAAGTTAGCTGAAGAATGTTTGTAATTAAAGGTTATAATTCTGATATCGTAATTGAGAAGCAGGTAGTGAATATTCTATCAAAGGAGATATCATAAATGGTCATATCGTTATTAACAAAACAGAATATTCCTTTCATTTTGAGAATATTTTTAAGAATTTTCTTCAGTAATACATGCTTTAGCCCGGAAGAATGAAACTATCATATTTTGCACTGGTTATAAAAATTAGCTGGTAATTCATTGTTTTGTATTTATTTGGCGTTCCAAAGTAACAGACAGTAGTATTCGAAATTTCTTCTTGATCATCTATATGAATTTGATTTTTGAAGTAAACACCGCTGGCCACAAATTATTGAAGGCTTTTGAAAGCAGCTCTTTCTAAAAGCAGCTGTGTAATAAAAGCCAGTGGCTATTCTAAAGGTTCTTGCTGTTGCTAAACGATGCTATCGGTATAACCCTGTGCTTTAACACATAATGTAGTTTAAAGGCATACCTTAGCTTTAGCTTAATACCATCGATTAGTTAATACCACTGTTGATAAACGTCTGCATCCTATGAAATGGGTCTGTCTAAAAACTACTACATATACACGATAATGTCTACTATATTTCCAATGTCAAACGTTCTTCCTGACCAAAAACATCTGTTTTTTTCAAACACAAAAAAACTTGATTGTCTTTATATTCAGTGCCGGCCTCCAATGAGAAATTACTATAGTCTGTAATAAATCCTGTTTTCTGTTTGGTCTCTATGGTCTACTAGACATCGTAGCCTGATCATAATCTTCTTAATTTTAAATCCTGCTAGATAAGCTTCATTTTAACAAAAGATCGCTTTATTAATGCTGCTACCTGCCATTTATCAATTGTATCAAAATGATAGTCAAATATATTGTTTCTTCTATACACTGTAAAGCTATTTACTGTTTTTGCTTCATATACTGGGTAAAGTTCATTAAAAACTGAAACCCAGATTTATTTTCTAACAAAAACAATTAATCTTAATTGTTATTAAACATGTCCTCTAAGTTAAATATTCTTGATTCTCTCTTTCTCTCTTTCTCTCTCTCTCTCTCTTCCTCTGTCTCTCTCTCCTTCTTTCTCCCCCCCCTCTCTCTCTCCCTCTCTCTCTCTCTCTCTCTTTCTCTCTCTCTCTCTCTCTCTCTCTGTCTCTCTCTCTCT
>RDPX01000056.1:3218139-3236104 GCA_003991215.1 Morbakka virulenta
CCTCTCTCTCTCTCTCTCTCTCTCTCTCTCTCTCTCTCTCTCTCTCTCTCTCTCTCTCTCTCTCTCTCTCTCTCTCTCTCTCTCTCTCTCTCTCTCTCTCTCTCTTCCTCTGTCTCTCTTTATGACATATGATTATTTTGAAGTATACACCGCTGGCCAGAAATTATTAAAGGCTTTTGAAAGCTTAGTTGCCAATTTCTCCCAAACGTGAAATTTTATTTGGTCCTTTTGCAATGAATACCATTCTCCTTTTTAAGCTGTTCCTATTGTATAGCTAAACAGAAGTTTAGCAGCAGGTAGTGCCCCTTTTACATGACAAATTAACGTTTAATAGTAATATTTTGTAACGCAGCCAATAGAAGAGGATTCTGATTTGTGATATGTTCCCTCAGAGCATTGAAAATCGACCAGATTCAGAAGAATGATATTTTTTCGCATGACCTCTCTTCAGAATATTGCAATTTATCGTAGATCACCTGATTTGATGTTATATGATTCCACCGAAACACAATGTAAGAGGGGTAAAACTTCTTTTATGGGAGAGTGATCATTGTGACATCGAACAGGGAGTAGACTGAAGCTCTGTATGACAACATGGTGGAATGATTATTCAAGAATTTAAATGCTGACTGTACTTTTCTTAGTTATTGTGTCTTAAACGAATAAAATAGTTTCTTACACAAGATTAAAAATCCGTGTAGTAAATAGTACGCAGAATATTAACGGCATATCTATAGCAGTTTAGGTCTTGTCTATAAAATATTCAATTTCCTTGCTCTCCATGTTTAATGTCATGTTAATCTCATCTTTGACGGAAAAATAGTCAATTTGTGAGAAGCTTGTGAGAGACATCATATAGGAGTGATTTCGATTGGATTTTAAACGATAGACATCCTTGGAGAAAAAAACAAACTTAAGTGAAAGATTTGGTTGGAAAAATGATCTGTCTAGAGACAGGACTCTATAGCTAAGTTGATTGAAGATTTGACTGTAATAATCTTAATCAGGTACTGGTTCGACTCCAGTTCCGTAAATCAATAATTTTTTTCTTTGCAACTTCAAAAGCAGACTGTAGTACACACAACCCTCTTTTCTTTCTTTGCACCAGTGTAATCTGAATGTTTAATATGGGCTAATGACAGCTTAGTTTGTTAAAATGTGTTCTTCGAATCAGCAGATCTCTATACTATGACCACAGCATTGTTAAGATATTACCGTGAATATATTTATTTAAAAATACGTATGTGTAGACCAAGTTCTTTAAAAATTGTTTGTTAACATGTTTTTTTCAACAAATTTACCACACAGAATTAAATACCAGCAAGCTTGTTATTTACGAATATCTTCAAATGGAATATATTAAGCTCCCACAAAATAATTCATGACTAAATTAATGCCCTGATTAAATCTTTAACGACAGCACTGAAAACAATTTAGTAGGATATTGCTTGTTAGCTTTATTTGGTGAGTTTTATATTAGCTACAGGACTCAACCATGCAGGACAGGTGGTCTTGAGATGCTTTCAGTCCACACCTTTTCTGGGTTTTTTTACCAGTGATACCATCAAAAGAAAAATCAATTGTCATTTCGATTTAATCTTGCGTTTTGCAATTTTGTTGCAAGGAGTTCAACAAGACATATTGGTTTGTAGTACCTAAAGAAATAGAAAATTACTTTCGATGCGAACGACATTAGATGGAGAGAACCAAAAATCCGGATTTAAGACAGTAATTCTTGACAATTCATTAATTGTTTTGCATAAATCCAAACTAAGCCATTGGTCACTGCAATTCCTACAAAATAAACTTTTGAATTCAATTCAATTGTCAAATTTCAAATTTCTTGAAATCTGACAATATTTTTTTGCCAGAGTTCTAGCTTGGGCTGACCAGGTTTCAGACTGTTTCAGCATAAATCAGAATCGAATTTAATGGATTAAGGATGGCCTTGAAGACAACTACCAGATTTGATTCTGGTAGTTGTCTTCAAAGGATGCTCTTCTTATCTATCTTAGTTGCTGTACAAGCTATTAGTACCTTATTCTATTGCAGTCTTATTTTTCTCCACCCTTAAAACTTCCATATGTACTTCTATTTACGACTGCAGGTACTCTATTTGATTCTCGCAATTATACTGTAGACCTGTATGTCTTCTTTGTGTCTTTAGTAGGTCTTTGAATGAATTATCAACAATGAACTGTACAGCTTTAGATCTCGTCCCACTGGTGACATTTTGACTGTAATCACGAAACGTTCCTATATGTTTATGAATACGTTTGGTGAAGGACGAGCTACAGTGCTTGATATTTTCAACGCATTTGATAAAGTGTGCCACTCGGTCTTGTTTCATAGATCTTGTGATTATGGTTTTTGTGCCTATGTCTTTGGAATCATTAATATTTTTGTCTAAAATCGTAAAATGCGTGTCAAATGGAATGGAATTACATTTGATAAGTATTTCATTGAACCTGACATTCCCCAAGGATGCATTCCTGGTCCGTCTCTTTTCTTTCCTTATATCAGGAATTCTCCTGGTAATTTGATTCAGTTAATCAACATCTATGCCATTGATATTACCATGTACTTTAGGAATTGACCACAACGCAAACTCAACACAAGTGAGTAAACGTGTGGAAGCTTTCTAATGTAATCTTCGGGTTTTCAGAGAATGAGGAAGTAAGTAGCTGTTTTTTTGGAAGCATCTTAATCACAACTGATAACATTCAACAGAAAGCTGAGCTTTTATCTACCTTCAATACTCAGAAGATATCACTCTGACTTTAACGCTGATGATGTTGCCACTCCTTGTGAGAAATGATTATCAATCAGGATGCTTAGTGGAGGTTGTTAGAGATTCCCTTACACCTAAAGCTATCTTGTATCTCCAAATTTCTACCATCCGCACTTGTATTGGGTACTGCAATCATATATGGACAGGTGCTCCGTCATATTATCTGAATGTTCTTGGTCATGTTCAAGGAAGTGTTTGTAACTTGAAGGGTTCCGATTTTGCGGCCACTCTTCAATCATTGGCTCATTGACAGAATGTGGCTTGTTTTAGACTTTTCTATGGTTATTATGATGAAAAGTGTTCTAGTAAGTTTTTTCCGTGGGTACCAGCTCAGTTTTTTTCAATGTCGTGTGGCCCATTTCTCTTAACCTGTTCATCTTTATACAGATGTTGTTCTTCGTTGTAATAAAAATTTTCATGATTGTAAGGTTTTCGTCGGATAGCAAAATTGTGGAACTCGTTGAAATATGAGTCTTTTCATATGTCTTGAATGTTGTGAAGACTAAAGTTAACTCTTATCGTTTGGGTTAACCTTCTTTTGTTTTTTTCTTTTTTATCTGTAATATCTTCATAGATGCTTGATCAACCCAAAAAAGATCATATCTCTATAATATATTGTGTGTGTTAGTAATAGCTGGCGTTTAATTTGTTTGTTAGTTAAGGCTATGTTTTCTTGTTACGTTTACTTATATAGCAATACCATTGACGCCTAAATTTGTGTGTTTGTCTTTTTTCCTGCTTGAGAACATATTAACCTCACTACGTAAATATGCAAAAACTGAAATAAACATTCTCTCTTGGAAAACTTAAAATATATCATCTTCATTTCTGTGAATCACCTAAAGATCTGTTATTTCTATGTATGGTGTCCATAGTAGCTGATTGGTGATCATCACCTTCCCATGGGATAGGTTTCCGGTGTAGACTTCCTCTGGATTGTGTACGATAAATTGGTTTTCCCAATGCCATTTTCTGACTATCGAATCTGTGTATTATTTTAAAAAAAAATAGAATTAAGAGAGAGATGAATTCAAACAAAAATCAATTAAATATACAAAAGAGAAAGTTGAAATAACATGTAAACCTCGTTCACCTTGATAAAAACTTCACAAGACATTAATAGCTCTTATTGCGTCTTCTGAAATCCAATGAAAGTTCAAAACTGGTATTCACTGGTATGCCAATCTAGTCACAGATAAAAACCAATTTCATATGACGTACTTGCGGTAAGGAGATTTTCTTTTAACTCTAATCAATTCCCAATACCGCATTTAATTTGTTTACTCTCTCCGCACGCAATAATAAATAAACATTTACGATAATGAATCAAGCTGATTCAATCAGTTATTTGCTGAACTCCTCACGAAAGTTGTCATAAACCACTATTTTTTCTTTTTGTTTGAATAGACTAAAACCCAACAGAGTTTTGCATTGAAGATATTTCTTCTCAATCCTTCCTAAAGAAAGTAAAACAAATCTTGTTAAAATTATCTAATATTGAAAACATTCTGAAATGTTAGTGCACTGAAAGATTGTGAAAAGTAACTGGAATAAACTATTCTGACCTTCACATCTCACAAAAGTTACCCAAGGCCCTTTTTGTATCAGGGAGATCAATTAGGTATTAATCTGACTATCTAACAGTCTTCTAGATTAGCTACTGTAAGAGCAAGAACCAAACTCAATTTCCAATGATTGATTGAGATTAATCACAAAACCCGCAAACACATACCATTTTTTTTCGCAAACAGATGTCAAAACAATCCTTCAAAGATGTCTTTCATAAAAGGATTTTTGTGTATCACTCAAAACAAAAATGAAAAAGTATCTATAACAATACATGTTGGTCTCTTGTACGTGGGACCGATGATTACAGTAATGATTATGTCCACACCAACTGAAATAAATATTATTTAATGCTGGGTACTTGAAATCCCACCTCATTCACGCATAAAGACGATACGTCACTATACAGTGAAAAATTGACGCCAGACAAGGACGTGGTATCAGTTGGCGCAAAAAAAATCCCACAGTAAAAAGACATATGGTAAGCAAATGAACAAAAGAAAAGCAGAAGTTTGCAAAAGAAACTAACCTGAATGTTTCTCCGAAAGTAGCGTTCATGGTCTCTTCTTTGGAACACCTCAATAAATCGCTGAAAAGGAACCAGCTTTGCATAAGTGCTGTCTACATTTGTATCTCCAAGGCTGGGAGTACCAGAAGCCTTATGACGTAAACTTATAATTCGTTTTTCCTTCATCATTTCTTTTCTTTTTTTCTTTTCTGTTTTTTTTTTGCTACTTCCACCTTTGGCAAGGCTGGAAGTCAGTTAAATTAAGCAGAGGGTTACTTTTCTGGTTTGTTTATTTCGTTGTGGTCAGGAAACAACAACTATCTGAGGGGATATGACATTAAAAAGCTCATATGCCGTTAAAAGTAGAAATGATAACAGTGTACGAAAAACGTTTTAATTGAATGTTTCATGATACGAAGCTAGAATATCGTTGCCAAAATTAAACTGCTAAATAAGATAGTGTTGCTGATTAAGGTCAACTGTAATAAAAAAAGCCCACTACAATTAATTCACAAAGGCTTTCTTTTACAATAATAAAATTACCAATTGATATTAGCTATAAACAGGCAAAATCTAATCAATAAAGTCAAAACGCCATACCAAAAATAATAATATAAATATCTAATTATCACAATAATAATAGTAATAATAATAATGCTTGCGCCTTATTATCTCTATCAAATTGGTTGTTATGGTGTGTTTCTTAGGTTTTCAATATGATATCCCAGGGTCACTATTATGACGTGTTTTCGTTCAACACCCGTAATAATAGTAATAGTAATAATAATAACTACAATAACAATAATTTGTCCTGGGAATGTCTTTAAAGTGCATCCAGTTGTGGAGTTTCAATGTGGGTGCATCACGTAACCCTTTGGCACAACCACCTCAAGCTCACCCTTGAACAAGGTGCGGCAACTGTTAGCTCTCCCCAAAACCATTAAATATCTGGTTGGCGCCCTGCAGGGACTAATCTGTCTCATGAGTCGGAGGGACTCTTTAGTTTGTTTAGACATTTCTTCTGAAGATGGTGCCTCGATAAAAACGCTGGTGGTTGTACAGCATTAAATTCACTAATCTTTTTATAGATGTAATGAGTTCTCAGAATGTTTAAAACAACAGTGTGAATGGTACTGGAACTTCATGGGAAGGTGTCTCGTCGGGCAGGTGTTTCCTTGTCCATCAGTGAGGCGGTCGTTATCCTGCGACTGCTAGGAAAAAGTGGTGGAAGGAAGTTAATTTTGTGGTGATGGAGAATTATTTTAGATCGAAACCTCTTGATGAGAATGGTGTTCCAGAAAAAGGATATGAATAAATAATATACAAGGGAACAAAGACAATCAGGCAAGGGTAATTTTGAAAAATGGCTTGCTTACAGAATTAGAGTAAGAAATGATAAAAGAACAAGTAAAGGTATCGTAGATCATAATGAGATAGAGGAAAATGTTACATTGGATGAAACCCATTGTTTAAATAATTTGACTGAACTTTAAAACCTGAAAATAGAACTTAATTAAGCATTTTCATTGAGAAAGCACTAGAGGAGGAAAAAAAATCATTGTAAATAAACTTAATGTAATAAAGAAATCAAAAGAGAGCTGTGGAGGAGTAGCGCTTAAAAAAATGGATTACATGAAACTAATTGTTGCTTTAGGAGAAGTAAATTATGTTTTACTGTACTTTCAGACCTCAAATATCTCTGAAAGGCTCAAAACATAGACAAAATGGTAAAACCCATTCTGACCCATGATGAATATGTGGAATAAAAAACGGCATCAAAGATATACAAAAGAGTATTAAGCTGCTCACACGACAGAAGAAAAACAAAGAAGTGAAATCCAAAAAGAAGATTGGCAAACTGTTTTTATACAGTTTGCCAATTCAGAAACTCTTGAAAAGAAATTAGAATGTTAGATGAACTAAAACAAAGAGTTCTGGCAAAGTAGATAGCTAAAATGAGTTGATCCAACAATTTAGGTAAAATCGTCTTTTCAGCTGTAACCAAAAAGATTGTTTTTTGAACTTAATGGAAAAACCATGGGAGAAAGGAAAAATTACCATATGCTGAATAAGGTTAACTTATAGAAGAACAGTTTTTTGCCAGAAAGATATAGCCAAGTGTAAAGCTGTAAGCAACCATCATACAAATTCTTCTTTACCATTAATGTGGAGGCTCTTTGCAGCTATTATGTCTAATCATCTGTATGACTTCCTATATGAGGAGAACATATTACCGGAAGAACAGACGGCTGCAAGAGAAAAAAACAGAAGAACAAAGGATCAGCTTTTGATAGGAAAGGTATTACTTACAGACTGCAAAAAGAGACACATCAACTTTCCTATAGCGCGGAGAGTCTATCGAAAGGCATATAATATAATTCAATAACTGAATTAAAGAATCCTAGAGTCTTTTGGAGTTGATAATAACATTAAAATGCTTACGATTAGCAACATGAACAACTGGAAATTGTAATGCATGCAGACATGCTCAGGAGTTTCCATGTGTGATCTAAAGATAAGAAGAGAAATCTTTCAGAGGGATACTTTATCACCACTTCTCTTTGTTAGATGTATGGTATCTCTTCTCTTTGAGAAAGATGTATTTTCATGTTGATATTAATAGTAAATCTGTATAATAATAATAATAATAATAATAATAATAATAATAATAATAATAGCAACAATAATAATAGTAGTTGCAGCAGCAGTAGTAGTAGAAGTAGTAGTAGTAGAAACAGTAGTAGTAAGTTGTAGTATTTGTAGTAGTAGTAGCAGTAGTAGTAGTAGANACTATAACAAGTAGTAGTAGTAGTATTATTATAAGTAATATTATTAGTAGTAGTATTAGTAGTATTAGTAGTAGTACTAGTAGTACTAGCACTAGTAACAGTAGTAGTAGTATTAGTATTAGTATTAGTAATAGTAGTAGTAGTAGTAGTAGTAGTATTAGTATAGTAGTAGTAGTAGTAATAGTAATAGTAGTAGTAGTAGTAGTAGTAGTAGTAGTAGTAGTAGTAGTAGTAGTAGCAGTAGTAGTAGTAGTAGTAGTAGTAGTAGTAGTAGTAGTAGTAGTAGTAGTAGCAATAATATTAATCCAGTGTAATAGAATTATAGAGGCAAAGCGAAAAAATACTTTGTTATTTGATAAGAAAATCATTGACGTGAAGAAAACTTTGCCATGAAATGCCAAGAAATTCAAGTGTGAAGGAGAAAAAATTGGAAAATGTTGAAAAATACTTAATATTAAGAGAAGAAATAGAGTATGCATGACAATAAATAAAAAAGTGTTGATAGAGTTGATCTGGATATTGGAAGCCATTCAGGATACATCTGAAAAACACATGGAGATGTTGGCTGTGAAAATGGGAGTAAAAAGTTAGTCAAAAGTTAGTCAGAAAACGGCCCGACTTGGAACAGTGAGAATCTTGTAAAAAGTTGTCTCTTTAGAGGTACAAGGCTAGAAGAAATTAGAGACTCTGGAAGACTTGTTGTTACATGTCCTCAAGGATGAAAATAATTAAAACCTTGCGAGAAAAATATGTCTGAGATTTACACGATTGATAATAATTAAAAATAACAATAAAAAGTTGTTAATTAAAATTATGAAGTACTTATCATATTTTACCTTAACGTTTCGTTATTCTCTTTTGGCAGACAGTAAATATAATTTACTTTTTAATGTTTGTTGTTTGTTTTCTTATGACAAATTGCAAGTACGATACCTATTTAGTGACTATAATTAATAGTTTGTATAGAATATACTATTCTGATGGAATTTCTACCCTGTGCACATGCAGAGAGCTAAGTTTGTGGTCAATATCAGCAATTATTGGAAAGTTGTCTGTTCAAAAATTAATTGTTATCTTTGTTTTTTAAGCTACTAGCACGGCTTTTTTATGTCATTAGTAATAGTGGTTAGTGGTAGTGTTTTGTGGACATATATCGTTCGTTAGTGGTTGTGACAAGATGCAGTGTTTTGTTGATACGGCTCGTTAGTGGTAGTGGTTAATGCTAGTAATTACTGAATGCATGTGTTTATTATTTAGTGATACTGGTTAGCTGCAGAACCTAGTAATAGTGGTTTGTAGGTGTATTATGTTCTTCTTTAGTGGTTATTTTTTGTGGTTAATGGCAATGGTTAATGATAGTGGTTAGTGATAGAGGTGAATTACAGTGGTTAGTAATAGTGATTTGAGGGTGTATCTTGTTTGTGTTTGATGGCTATTAGTACGATTAGTAAAAGTCATGAGGAATTGCTTTGGAAAACTGCTTTAAAGTACAAGTATGTCACCTTTTAGCAAAGGCATCTTGATCTAAGTAATAGAAATGGTTTCATCACATTTACCAAGGACTCCATACTTTTTAGACTGAAAGAACTTATTTTTAAAAATTAAGGCTTTATCTTATGAGAGAAATATGGCACAATTTAATTCTTATTCGAGCTAGGATTCGGTCATCTAAACCTATTATCAAACAATTGACGATAAGAATTTTATTCTGTTATTATTATTATTATTATTATTATTATTATTATTATTATTATTATTATTATTATTATGTTTGATACGTTTTCTCACAAAGCTTTAGTTCTCATTTGCTTCGGTTATTATTGGTGTGATCCCAGATAACTACCTGCCATCTAAGGAATCACAACCCTTTCACCTGTAGCTTTAATGCCCTAGAACCAACCGTAAGATTTGGGGTCTACCTAACAGTGCTGTTTTTTGGGCATGTTCTATATTCATCGTTATTCCAATTTGTTTAACAATTATTATTATTATTATTATTATTATTATGTTTGATACGTTTTCTCACAAAGCTTTAGTTCTCATTTGCTTCGGTTATTATTGGTGTGATCCCAGATANACATGTCCTCAAGGATGAAAATAATTAAAACCTTGCGAGAAAAATATGTCTGAGATTTACACGATTGATAATAATTAAAAATAACAATAAAAAGTTGTTAATTAAAATTATGAAGTACTTATCATATTTTACCTTAACGTTTCGTTATTCTCTTTTGGCAGACAGTAAATATAATTTACTTTTTAATGTTTGTTGTTTGTTTTCTTATGACAAATTGCAAGTACGATACCTATTTAGTGACTATAATTAATAGTTTGTATAGAATATACTATTCTGATGGAATTTCTACCCTGTGCACATGCAGAGAGCTAAGTTTGTGGTCAATATCAGCAATTATTGGAAAGTTGTCTGTTCAAAAATTAATTGTTATCTTTGTTTTTTAAGCTACTAGCACGGCTTTTTTATGTCATTAGTAATAGTGGTTAGTGGTAGTGTTTTGTGGACATATATCGTTCGTTAGTGGTTGTGACAAGATGCAGTGTTTTGTTGATACGGCTCGTTAGTGGTAGTGGTTAATGCTAGTAATTACTGAATGCATGTGTTTATTATTTAGTGATACTGGTTAGCTGCAGAACCTAGTAATAGTGGTTTGTAGGTGTATTATGTTCTTCTTTAGTGGTTATTTTTGTGGTTAATGGCAATGGTTAATCATAGTGGTTAGTGATAGAGGTGAATTACAGTGGTTAGTAATAGTGATTTGAGGGTGTATCTTGTTTGTGTTTGATGGCTATTAGTACGATTAGTAAAAGTCATGAGGAATTGCTTTGGAAAACTGCTTTAAAGTACAAGTATGTCACCTTTTAGCAAAGGCATCTTGATCTAAGTAATAGAAATGGTTTCATCACATTTACCAAGGACTCCATACTTTTTAGACTGAAAGAACTTATTTTTAAAAATTAAGGCTTTATCTTATGAGAGAAATATGGCACAATTTAATTCTTATTCGAGCTAGGATTCGGTCATCTAAACCTATTATCAAACAATTGACGATAAGAATTTTATTCTGTTATTATTATTATTATTATTATTATTATTATTATGTTTGATACGTTTTCTCACAAAGCTTTAGTTCTCATTTGCGTCGGTTATTATTGGTGTGATCCCAGATAACTACCTTCCCTCTAAGGAATCACAACCCTTTCACCTGTAGCTTTAATGCCCTAGAACCAACCGTAAGATTCGGGCTGTACCTAACAGTGCTGTTTTGGGGGCATGCTCTACATTCATCGTTATTCCAATTTGTTTAACAATTATTATTATTATTATTATTATTATTATTATTATTATTATTATTATTATTATTATTATTATTATTATTATTATTAATATTGTAGTTGTTGTTGTTGAATAAATATCACATTCAATACTATCTATTTCTGTCACACTTAACCAACGTTTGATGAAATATTACTATCAATCTAAAACAAGAACACGTTATATAATAGTCCCCATTTATGTTCTCCTAACTTGTTCCATCAAACATTAAACCCTTATATTACATATATGAATTATCTTCTCAAAATATAAAGTTGGATCTGTTATTCATATCGATCATAAAGAAAATCGGATGTACGCCTCCTCCGTTGAAATCACTTACAAGCAATTTTCTTTCTTGTGAGACATCTGCCATCACTTTAGCTACTTCTATCTTAGTCAAAGCCACTGTACTATCACCTAGTGATAGACAATTACACAGTGGGTTTAATTTTTCATTTTCCCTATTTCTCCAGCAGGTGCTCCATAGCAATAACATAGTATTCAATATGATTTCCAAGCAACGAGGCTTTGGAGTCATGTTGATCATTGCTGCATGTTTGAGCAAACTTGCCTGTATTATTCAATGCTCTAATGGAAAACAAATGTAAGGTCTGAGGCGTCTCAACCGTGTTTGTTACAATCCGTGAGATATTAGTGAAAACAAATCGATTTTTATCTGCTTAGTTTTTATCAAGTCCATTATTTAGGGTCTTGTATGCAGTAATTAAAGATGTAACAGAACAACATGCAAATAAAACTTTGAAAGGGTCTGGAAACTAAATTCAAGATAAATTAACCAATGAATATTGGATAATAGAACAACTCTAAAACTTTGGGAATGAGACAAAAAAAAATGTGAATGACAAAATTATTTATTTGATTTGATGTGCACTGAACTAGTAAGGATGTAGAAAATCCTTTCTGTTAATAATTACACGGAAACACATCGAAAACTGCGCAATCGCTTGTTTATCCAGCAAAATTTAGTACCCTACCTGTTAATTAGGCTCTTAAATTTTACCTGTACTTCTCAGGCATAAAAATTCAACTGGATAAAAAAAAGAAACAAAACTATAGTAGAAATAACAACTAAAATATAAGATGTCAAAGGTTGATTCCAAAGAAATGAGCTCAAACATAACCTCATTCCAATGTTTGAAAAATTAAACATCTTATAACTAAGAAATTTAAAAATTGATTTTTTCTTCTAATATAGTACTGTCAACGTGATTAATTAATCCTACACTTATTTATCTCTTTTTCCAAATAAGCAATTCAGCTGAAATTGTGAAATGAAAAGTGAACTTTGACAAAAACGCTTGATGGTAAGTATCACAGAGGACAAAAGCTAGACATTTAGTAAATGATAATCTACCAAAGGTACAGAAAATCATTGAAAGAAGCGTATAGACAGATGGATGGATGGATTGATAGATTGATAGATGGATGGATGGATGGATAGATGGACGGATAGATGGATGGATGGATAGATGGATAGATGTTTAGGTAGATAGATAGATAGATGGATAGATAGATAGATAAATAGATATATAGATATAAATACAAACAAGAATGATACCTAATAGAACAAACATTGTTATATAAATGTTAGAAATGTTTGGTGTTTTAGGAAAAGCCAATTTAACAACAATAGTAGCCAAAATATTCTTGGAATGACTTACAGTGTTTAAATATCGAATATCCACCAGTATGGTAAGATGAGATGATAGGATGAGATACTAGCTGAGATCTTCCTGATTTTTGTTAATGGTGACATTGCATAATGGCTTGTACGATCTAGCTAGGTAAAAATAATAGAGAATATATAATTTGTTATATATATATATATATATATATATATAGAATAGCTGCTAATTAAAAAATAAAAGGATACATTTAAATTTTGAAAAAAGTAAAATACATTATCAATTCAATGAAATATTAAATGGAAATAATGAAAATAAAAATAATCTAGAAACAACAATAAAGTGATAAAACAAACTTCAATATTATTTTAGTGAAGATGTCAGAGATTTTATTAAATATGTACCCTTGCAATCTTAAAACTTTCACTGATGTAATTGCACCTATTTTCATGCAAAAATAAGTATTTTGTTATTTGCTGCAGTGTACAAGATATTTTTAGGTATTTGTTATATTTAATTAGCTTGAAGTTTAAAAACTTCTTATTTCTTATCATCATCATTATCATACTCATTATCATCATCATCATCATCAGTTCTACTGTCTGGAACAGGGGTTCATGGCTTTTCAGTCAGATTTCTTCCCATCAAACATCAAGAAAGCATTGTTGAAGTGATATTTTTCTGCTGTTCATAAATTTAGTCTTTGGATAGAAGCATGTCTTTGCTACTTCTCCTATCTTCGACCTTTCTTGGGCAAGTTATGTATTCCAATCATTTTTGTGAACTGNTGACAAAATTATTTATTTGATTTGATGTGCACTGAACTAGTAAGGATGTAGAAAATCCTTTCTGTTAATAATTACACGGAAACACATCGAAAACTGCGCAATCGCTTGTTTATCCAGCAAAATTTAGTACCCTGCCTGTTAATTAGGCTCTTAAATTTTACCTGTACTTCTAAGGCATAAAAATTCAACTGGATAAAAAAAAGAAACAAAACTATAGTAGAAATAACAACTAAAATATAAGATGTCAAAGGTTGATTCCAAAGAAATGAGCTCAAACATAACCTCATTCCAATGTTTGAAAAATTAAACATCTTATAACTAAGAAATTTAAAAATTGATTTTTTCTTCTAATATAGTACTGTCAACCTGATTAATTAATCCTACACTTATTTATCTCTTTTTCCAAATAAGCAATTCAGCTGAAATTGTGAAATGAAAAGTGAACTTTCACAAAAACGCTTGATGGTAAGTATCACAGAGGACAAAAGCTAGACATTTAGTAAATGATAATCTACCAAAGGTACAGAAAATCATTGAAAGAAGCGTATAGACAGATGGATGGATGGATTGATAGATTGATAGATGGATGGATGGATGGATAGATGGACGGATAGATGGATGGATGGATAGATGGATAGATGTTTAGGTAGATAGATAGATAGATGGATAGATAGATAGATAAATAGATATATAGATATAAATACAAACAAGAATGATACCTAATAGAACAAACATTGTTATATAAATGTTAGAAATGTTTGGTGTTTTAGGAAAAGCCAATTTAACAACAATAGTAGCCAAAATATTCTTGGAATGACTTACAGTGTTTAAATATCGAATATCCACCAGTATGGTAAGATGAGATGATAGGATGAGATACTAGCTGAGATCTTCCTGATTTTTGTTAATGGTGACATTGCATAATGGCTTGTACGATCTAGCTAGGTAAAAATAATAGAGAATATATAATTTGTTATATATATATATATATATATATATATAGAATAGCTGCTAATTAAAAAATAAAAGGATACATTTAAATTTTGAAAAAAGTAAAATACATTATCAATTCAATGAAATATTAAATGGAAATAATGAAAATAAAAATAATGTAGAAACAACAATAAAGTGATAAAACAAACTTCAATATTATTTTAGTGAAGATGTCAGAGATTTTATTAAATATGTACCCTTGCAATCTTAAAACTTTCACTGATGTAATTGCACCTATTTTCATGCAAAAATAAGTATTCTGTTATTTGCTGCAGTGTACAAGATATTTTTAGGTATTTGTTATATTTAATTAGCTTGAAGTTTAAAAACTTCTTATTTCTTATCATCATCATTATCATACTCATTATCATCATCATCATCATCAGTTCTACTGTCTGGAACAGGGGTTCATGGCTTTTCAGTCAGATTTCTTCCCATCAAACGTCAAGAAAGCATTGTTGAAGTGATATTTTTCTGCTGTTCATAAATTTAGTCTTTGGATAGAAGCATGTCTTTGCTACTTCTCCTATCTTCGACCTTTCTTGGGCAAGTTATGTATTCCAATCATTTTTGTGAACTGACTTGTGGCTAAAAGTTGCAATTGCTTTCCTTCTGCAGGTTTAAGGAATTACCTTCTCAGATGTGCTTCCTTCTACCCTGATTAGTCTTATTTTTATCGCCTTTCATGATGATTTTCCAGATATTTTTCTAGTTAACCCCAATGTTATGATTTTCTTAGATTTTCCTCTCTTTTTTAGTTAACTGTTCTGTATTCACATCTATATAGAAACAATGACCATCTCTCTCTCTTTCTCTCTCTCTCTCTCTCTCTCTCTCTCTCTCTCTCTTTCAACCATGTTTTTTTTTCAGATCTCTGTAACAGAGGGAATGCTGAGTATTGGGTAGCCATAACACATATGGAAAGCAGCCATTGCCGGTCACAAGCCCGGGACCTCTCTTACCAACATGGTCTTTCTTATGTTTGTCTCTTATCTAAATTTCTGAAGCACTTCTTCTATGATTTTGTTTATGTATTGCGCCTAGAGTCGTGTAAAATTTGTTTGTGATGTAAGAGGGGTTGTTTTTGTTACTATTTTGTCAAAATAGAAGCCTTAACATCTGGCTGTTTGGAGTTTACTCCTAATACTATAGATATATATATATATATATATATATATATATATATAGTATTAGGAGTATATATTTGTTTTAGTGTTAAAATATTTTTATAATTTTGTCTTCATTTTCGGAATGAGTCCTAGACAGTTCTTTTTCTATTTATTCACCTTCCATCTGATGGTATCAAAACCTTTTACATTTTTTTTTACTGGCTAGTTTATATTAAGGGCTGATTGTTTGATCAGAGACTACCATTCATTCAGACTTTTCATGTTAAGGGATACTTTCATTATCTTCTCAAATTGACTTCATTCCTTATGATCTGAAAGACAAATAAGAAAAAGTATATTACGACAGATCATTACCTGCATTATGTTGATTTTCAAGTAAAAGGCTATTTGGAGGAATTGATGTTTTTCTCGTGAAGTACAACACAAGATTTTATATTTGATATATAAACAGGAGAAATACATGTTTTAACATACTGTTGATACCTTCAAATAAGAAAGTGAAATATTTGTTGAGAGGTACTCAGAACTCAAAACTCTTGGAAAATATATCAAGTTAACAAGATAATTCTATAGACTGATTTTCAGCCTTTGAATAAAGCATTTCCAGCCGCAGATCATCAATTTGAGATTACTTAAGCATATGAGCACAGGTAAAAGCTTTGGGCATAAATAATCCTTGCTCTGTGAAGATTGCAGGTGTCTTCAGCAAAACAAAAATAATGTAACAGAAAAGTAGTTATTTGTAAGATTAATCTGCCGAGACTAATCCAGAGCTGGCTAATTAACAAAATATAAATTTTATTATTGATTTGATAACACCTGCTGTTTGTTTATAATCGTTTTAAGAAAATAATGAGCTTAGCTGATTTAGTAATAAGTGGTAAAAGCAGCTATTTTCGACAGATTTTCAACTACAAATAAAATTTTCTGAGATAAATCGACCAACTGTTGATGATTTCATGAGATAACCAATGCTTCCTTTCCTAAAATGAATTTTGAGGAGAAGATTTTTTTGAACCTTTTCTTATCAATAAGTTCAAAACGAAAAGAAATGGAATAACTAAAAAAATGTTACTTTTTTACACGACGTAGGAAATGATATTTGTATTCTTCTGTAATTGGAAGCATATAATTGTCTTTATTTCGGTAATAGTATTTACAGATTCTTATCGCTTGATTGTAAAGTTGTGGCTTTCTTTAAGAACATTATAGTTGATGTAAAAATAAAAGAAAAGTTTCTTATTTGTCTACAACAAAAAACCAAAATGACCATTATTTCTGTTTGAAGATAAGTTGCATAATTCTACGAATCATTTTTTAACAATGCCTGTAAAGTTTATTTTGGCTTCTTTAAAATTTGATTATTTTGCAACACCTGCCACTTATAAAGTGACGTTCCCTAGCAAATAATTACCTGGCTACCAATGTTTAAAACCATAGTTACAGTCAGCAGATACTTGATATATACTGGGCCATATTTGGCAAAGTTTATGATTTGCAACCCAACCAGATGCAAAAGTAAAGGAGATAAAAAAATAAATCGTTTTTATTTAAAAAGATTTTTCAATCCCAACCACAAAAATATAGTAATGTTTCAAAAAGATGAATCATTATTTTTATTCTGAATATAATGTAACGAATTGTGAATATAAAACGATGTACAATTTTACTAAACATATAATATTTTTTTCTTGAGACATGCAATTAAAATAATTCAGTAATTATCTCAACTATAAGCTAATAGCTACCAAGCTGATATCTGGTAAAAACAGAACATGAAATATACTTTTCAGAGTAAATGGTATGGTTTTCATTGTAATATAAATGTGTCATATATTGCCTTCCAATTATCGGTTTCAAATGATAGTGCTGTGATAATTTAATTTCCATAGATGTTTTATTCACTATGTCTGCAATGTTATGGCATGTAATTGCTAATAAATTTTAAGTCTGTTGCAGTTATTCAGTATTTCATTGTTTTCCTCTCTCTCAATAAAGTTGATTACAAAACTATGATTGCAATCAAAGTTCTTATTTTTCGTCTTTTACTTTAAGTAGTTTGCTCTGCTATATGCATTAAGCACTTTTTTGATACAAATACACAAAATTACACACACACACATATATATATATATATATATATATATATACTCAAGCTACATACAGTACTGTTTCGCCCTTTGTGGGTTCATCAGTGCAGCACAGAGTTTCTGAGACATAACTCTCAGGCCATGTTGCCGGAGCAAACACAGCTTAAGAAGTTATTGTGGGATCCTGTCAGAGTGCTCAAACTACACATGCGCAGTGAGCTCCGCATATATATATATATATATATATACATATATATATATATATACATATATATATACATATATATACATATATATATACATATATATACATATATATATATATAATTA
>RDPX01000056.1:3236998-3249498 GCA_003991215.1 Morbakka virulenta
CATGAAACTAGTAGTAACTGCAAAATTTGTCTAGTTATTTTGTATACTATACTCGATTTATATATATATATATATAGATAGATATATATATATAGATATATATAGATATATATATAGATATAGATATAGATATATATGTGTGTGTGTGTGCGTGTGAGTACATTAAATAGAAAATAGTTTCTTTTTATTCATTTAGTCATTTATTTATGAATTTGTTTATCTATCTATATATATATATATATATATATATATATATATATATATATATATATATTTATTTATTTATTTTTTATGAATTATATCAAATGTAACTTTTAGTTCTCTCCTGACTCAAATTTTATCTTGATGTATTTCCTCGCCCTCTTTTGAAACCACTAAAAAAATCTGAGTATTTGCGAATGCAAAGACTGTTTTCATTTCTTTTTCTGTGGAACATGAAGACAAGAGTAGACAAAAGGAAAAAGCCCTTAATCTGCTGAAACTGTTTCTACAAATTGGGAAGATATTTCTCTGAAAAAAACACTAGTATTGATGATGTTCTAGAAACTTCTGAAGATATTTTATTGTGTAGTGTTGTAATGTCATAATCTCTGTTCTTATTTATTCTAATTTATTCCAGGAGAAATATATCCTATTTTGTCTTCTTTGCTTCTTTTTCTTTGAGTTGCAGTAATCCATTCATGCTCTTCAAATACAACAACAACAACAACAAAATTCAGTAAACAGTCTTTAAACGGGGAAACAGCCATATTGCAATTAACATTATTTGCAAAGACGAAAAAAAAAGGATTTCCAACAGTGATAGTGATATAAGAGAGCTTTCTTCAAATTAGAAAAAGCAACTTAACATAACTGTTTGGAAAAGCCTAGAATACAACAATATTGACTTCTATTGATTTGTGTATTACATATAATTAATAATGCCATGCTGTTTGGTTCTCTACTGAATAAATTGATTCTCACAATATGAATGTCATCCTTACGTAATTAAGAAATAATAGCAAGGAATCATGATGAAATCAACTAATTTCAGGGAAAACATATTGATTTTATGAAATATAGGTTTATTTCTATTTCATTATGTCCAGATATTTCAAAAGATGCTCTTTCGTCATGGATCTGTTCCTCTACACTGAGATTTGAAACGTAGCCCATTTTATTGAGAAACGAATTTCACTTTACTCTTCATTGAATAACTTATCTTAAAAGGGAGAGAATGACAGAATTTTGCTCTCTTTTTACCACTCCATCACACAACATGTGTGACACTGTGGTGAAAACATTGGGATTTTTCTACATACCTTTTTTTTTAATGTTTTGTTTTTACCTTTTGTACAAACATGTGTTTACATGATCTGGTGCTATATATATATAGTGCAAAATATGAATATGTTTGTAGCTGTTCTTTGTATGTGGTTTTAAATTTGAAACTTTATGACTGGCATTAAAAATAATTGTGATAAGGATATATATATATAAGACTTTGAATATGAACATATTCATTTCCTTTTAGCTAAGCTACCAAGGTTAGTTTTGTATGTGAGTTTTCAATTTTAGGTTAGATATAGCATTAGTATGTGGCCTAGTTTAAGAGTTTTATTAAGTATTTTTCGTTCGTCAAAACGAAAAATTTAGAAAATATAAACCTGAGCGAATAAGGTATTTGCAACACTTACAAAAAGATAAAAATATTAGCATTTGTCAATGCAATGCAATGCAAATCTTGGTGATGTGATATGACACTTTAGGAACTCTTAGCAACAAATAGTGGGTCCGAAATTTACTTTATTTTACCATAGTGTCCATCATTTGAATTGCAATTGGATTGCAGGATATAACTCCAAGCACAATCAATTTCCAAAATAACATGTCGATATTTCTCCTACAATACATATTTTCTACCCTTCTTGAATTTGCTTCATAGCAAGTTTTCAGTTCATTGCGATACATTTTATCGTATGCTATGTGATATTTGAAATGAAACAACACTACATTCTATTTACTATTGTTTACATAAACAAATTATTTGTTCTTCCAATTAATAAAAACATTTTCTACACGAATGATCAAAGAAAGCAAATACAGCACCATATGACATATTTGGGTGATACTTTTAGAACCAATAAAAAAAGTATAAAATATCGAAAACACAAGAAAAACCGGTAAACATTTTCACACATTTATTTTTGCTCACAATAGTTATTCTCCTTTCAACTGAAAACAACTTTCAGGACAATTTAGTTAAAATCATAACTGTCTGAATGTAGCTTGTACTTATTTCTGTTCACATTAAAAGTGCTTTTCTCACCTTAAAAACAGACAAACCTAAGACAACAAAAACCTCACCAGTACGAAAATGACCACAAAAAGCAGTATTACTGAATCCCCAACAAATAAAACAGTCAAAAAAAGAGAAATTTTCACCAACAAAAAATTGCAAAAATGAAAATAAGAAAGTGAATTGTAGTGGAATAAAGAAATAACTCTTCAGAATGTTCTCCACCAAATCAGCATATTTAAATGGTTGCCTTAGCCACTGCTGAATTCATCTATTATTGATGTTACCCCTATGGTTTATACGGTATTTAATTTCTATTAATATTTCAAAGAAAACTCAATGTTCAAGCAGGTGTTACACGACTCGTGGTTAAGAAAATTAAGATCTCGTAAAATTGGGATACTATGAATAAATTTTAAAAATCCAAAGATGGTTGCTAGATTGTAGGGCCAAAATAAAATTTATGTAAAAAGTAGAAGGGACTTTTAAAAGTTTAGTAGGTCTTGAAATTGTGAAATGAAGTAGCAGAGTAGAGACACTCAAAAAATCACCAAATACTTTAAATGAAAGATGGTCACATCTTGTTTAATTACGAAAGAAGGAACCTCCTATCATGGAACAGCACTCATAATTTTCATTTTAAACAGGAAAGCATTATTATGTATTTATACTGTAGGTAATGTTACGTTGGAAAGGGATGATTCTTATTAATATATTTTTCATTAAAGGGGTGATGGTTGAGTTAGATATATTTAAATAGGAAGGAGCACTATTTCCACCATTGAAGTAATTCATTACAAGTTTTTATCTCCAGGGATTTACTTAGAACAGAGCCCAAATTATTGAAAACCAACCTTTTCTTCATTTGACAACTGTTATAAATTATTCCCTTTGATTAAGCCAAATATATTTATGTACGCTTGAACAAGGTATTACCAGTTGCTGTAAGCAAATTCAGAATTCATAAAAAATGGACTTCAAACTAATATCTTATTTTTACTTTGTTTTTATGTTAGATTATAGTTTTCTATTACTTTGCAAAGTATAGCTTTTCGAACGAGGCAATCGTAAGCACAGCCTTTTTTGTTTGTTTGTTTACAGGGAGCATACTACGCCCAAATGACACCAAACTTTTTGGTGACAACGAGGCCATGAGCTATTACGGACCTGAGTGGAGACCTTTGGCTCTGACACTCCTACTTCTACTAACCTGCCTGATACTTATTTGTAACGGGGAACAATCGGAAACACTTCAAGACTCCAAGAAGGAGGAAAAAGAGATACCAAAATCACCATTGTTGCAGAATCCGCAAGGAAAAGAAAAGCTAAAAAAAATTAATGAGTCCGAGTTGGCAATTAATTGCAGTAGATATAACTGGTCTAGAGCGCATGGATGGTATGCTTTTTAACATGTTTTCGAGCTAGTAAGAGTGTAAATAACTTGTTTTCTTATCGTCGTCATCATCCTCATCCGACAGCTATTTGAAAATTTGAAATGGATTTTTCTTTCTACTTACCCCATGGCTGTTTGTTTATCTAAACTATCAATCCATGTTTATCTCTGTGTTTTCTAATTTTTTGGGAAGTATCTGTTTATTTGTAAGAGATATTTAACATTCATCCAAAATGCTTAATACAAAATCAATTTAAGTTCTATTATTTCCTTTTCAATATTCTATGTACTACAAAATAAAACAATATAGTTTGAGGGGATTTGGAATAATAGAAAGACAAAATATGTTTGCATCGAACTGAATTCGAATTAGTGTCTATCGCTATCATGGTCATGTGATCTACCACCTGAGCGTCTGTCCTTCCCCAGGTGTCTGTCCTTCCCCAGATCACTTTTGTAACCATGACTGTTACATAAGTTTCAAAATCTCCATTGTTTGATATCGCGTCCTAATCACGGATATAGTGCTACTTTGGAGAGGCATTGTGAACACCAAATTAACCTATTGTGTTCTTGTGATTACAAAGTCTGAGTAAATCTCCAATACTAAATGCGAAATTTGCAATTACCTTTGATAGTGTTCGATACGTCTTTATTATCTCTCTGTGAAAAGAGTCAAATGCTTGTGGTGCAGTATGAATAGCCGTTCAATTGTGTCTATTTCCCTCAGGTGGAGAGCCTGTTTCTTTTTCATTCCTCAGTCTACTCCGATCTTAATCCTGTTAATCAGTATCTCCATACGAAAAGCAGAGTAAACCCCCTCCAGTTCTTGCAGCTCTTCAGTTCTTTTGACTTTGTCTTGGTCTTGTTTTACCTTTTCTTCTCAAAAGTCAATATTAGTACCCAGTAGTTATGCCTGTACAGAGTTTTTCTCTGCTGTTTTGTTATACTTTAATTTTCTTACACCATTCCGCATTTCTGCGTGGGTGAATTTGTTTGGATATCAGCGATTTCTTACTCCGCTGTGTATTACTCTAGTATGAGATTTCTTTGCTAGGCGCGATTGAGTGTTTCACCGAAATACTCTTTCCGTGGTTTTTTTCTGCCTTCAATGAAACTGATGCCTTCGTTCTTATCTTTAATTATTATTATCGTTAAAAGCTGTTTTCAGCGCAGGCACATATTATACCGAGTATTTATAAGAGAGCCAGTGACAACAAGTAAACAAAGGTCTCTCACATTCTTTCCCTAACTCAGTACTCCAGTACCTTTCTTAAAATACTTGCTGTTCCTTTTAGTGTAGTTTTTTGGGTCAGTGTTATATCTATCTGTGTTCCTAGTTTCTCTATGTACTTTACAAAGTTCTTTGTTACGCTTCCGAGAGCCCCTAAGACTATTGGAATTACTACAACCTTCTTAAGACTCCAAAGTCTTTGAATTTCTCACTTCAAGTCCTACTATTTTTAAACCTTTTCTTGCTCTTTTCCCTGGATCTTTTTGTCCCCTGATATGCTACATAAAAAATAACTACAGTTTTTGCAACTTTATTTGCAGCTTCTAAGCTGCAAATATCAACTCCTCCGTTGGTGTCTTCAGATCAGATGCTACTACCCAACTCTAGGTTTTCTCCTTTTCAATAGAGTCATTTTGATTTCTAATGAACTGTCCGTACACCTGTTTACCACACCAGTTGTCTTTTCTTTTCTCTGCAATTGACTTTTAAAGTCATCTTTATCAACAGATTTCATGCTCAACAATGTCAACATATTTTACTGCTTGTAGCAGTGAATCTCCAGAGTTCTTCAGGTAAAAACCTATACTATTTTCTTCACTTCTAACTGTGTCTTCGCAATTCATTAGTTCCCTTCCACCTTCTCTCCTACTCATATATAGGCGGTCAACGTCACTTTTTGGATGGAAACCTTTGTACATTGTAAGCATTTTACTTTACTTTCTATCAAAATCTTTGAGTTCATCTACTCTCCACATCAGTATTCCTGACCCATACCCTTAAAGTGCCACTTTCCACGTATTTATTGCACGTATCTTATTCTTTCCATTAAGCTTTGACCCCATTATCATTCTGGTACGCCTAATATATTCTTTGACAAACTGATCTTTCATCTCGTTTTCTTTTACCCAATCGTACTCCAATATCTCTAAATACCTCTACCCATCCTCATCAATTGTCTTCATTGCCTTTCCATCTGGGAGAGCTATTCCCTTACTACTTTTCTTATCAACCTTACTCTTCTTTAAAAGCAATACAACACACGTTTTAACTCCAAGCTGCATCCCAATATCCTCACTAAACATGTGCACTGTATTCACGAGAGAATCAATTTGGTCATGAGCCTTTCCGAACAATTTCAAATCATCCATAAAAAAAGAAATGATTTAGTCGTGTGATCTTGTCTCCAAACCCATAATGAAATTTAACTTTTCTTAAGATCAATGTCAATGGTATCATAGATTAAACAAACAATAAGGGTGACAAACTATCTCCCTGGAAAATACCCCTCTTAATATGTACAATTCCAAGTGACGTCCCACCAGAACTTAGTTCTAGTTTCCATTTTTTTATAATGTTAAGTAGGAACTGTTTAGTATTTTCAGCCACTCCAAACAATTCGATCAAGCTATGTGGGATCATATAGCACGCTTTACGATAGTCAATCCAGGCCATTGCCAGATTTGTACTCCGTCGCTTACAATATCTCAGGATCGCCTTGTCTAGTAACAACTGGTATTTAGTCCCCCTACTGTTTCTCTTACAACCTTTTTGTTCATCAGGGAATATATCTTCGTCCTCTAAAAACTTATAAAGGTGTTCGGATATCATTCCAGTCAGCAATTTCAACATCAGTGGAAGGCATGAGATTGGTCGGTAATTATCAACTGCATTGCCTATAATGGTATCTTTCTGACACAGGACTGTTCTGCCAAAAGTTAACCATTCAGGTACTTGCCCATTCGTGTTTAAGATCTTATTAAACTGCTTAATGGTTACTGGATAAACGTATTATCCAGTAACCTTGAACGCCATCTCTCCCAGGTGCCTTCCAATTGGGGATCTTTCTAGTTTGCTTAGTGACCATTGCTGTAGTAACAAAAAGTTCTTCCAGTTTTGGGTAGTTGTATTCTTTCCTCAAACGTTGTAACCATTCAGCCTCCCTATTATGCTGTTTTTCTTCACTCCAAATTCCACTCCAAAACTCCTGGCTTTCCTGTGCATCTGGTATTTCATTGCCACCAGTGTTACTCCCATTAACCTCAGCAAACAATTTCTTTTGATCGAATCTAAACAATCTATTTTACCAAAGTTGAGTCACTCTCTCATTATAACAATCTACTTTGGCCTTCTTTTCTAGAACTCTTTGTTTAAGTTCTTCTAATACAGTACCAAAATATTTTTTCTTTATCCTAAATCTTGTGAATAGTTCCTCAATTTTAACTGTGGATCTTACTACACCATTCCTATATATGGTTAATAGGTTAATGCATTTATTTAGATCTTCGATACTTGCCTCTATTCTGGGTTTCCACCATGGCTCACTCCTTGGTTTCTCATTCTCCTTGGATTTTTTAAGTCCGAGCTGCCCTGACACCCACACAGAACATGCAATAATCAGATTATTAGTTTCACTTATATCATTAGTGTCAAAGAATCCTAATACGCTGTCAACCTTCTTCATCACCTTTTTCAGTCTTTTATATCCAACCTTTTTAAACGTCATTCCTTCAGCTGTCTCCCCAGCGGTATAGATCTCTTTCAACTTGTTCACCATTTGTCTCTCCTCTTCCGAGGCTTCCTCGATAGTAATGTTTAAATCATGTCTTACTTCTGGTTCAGTAATATCAACAATGTTTTCAGCAAGATTAGCACTTTCATTTACAGGAGCTGTCGTTTCGTTTTCAGGTGTTAACAATCTTCTCCTTATCATTTATAACTCAAATTTTGTGAGCCACCCATTCTTTCTAATTGCACGTGCTTTATCACAAATTCTTTGTTCCGTTATGTCAGCAAAAGGTCCTCTATCCAGCCATTCTCTATACAGTCGTTGTCTGTAACTTTTGACAGACGCTTTTCTCAGCAAAAGGATTCGATCGACAGTGACAATCCATACCCACAATATTAGCTTCTTTTGCCAACTTCATTCTTTTAGTATTTCGAGGATTTCGTGGGATAACGACATGAGAAGCCTCGTTTCTTCCCCTGCCGGACGAGGGACCTTCTCAAAAAGTTCCAGCCCCATTCACGTCCTTATTTGATTAATTTTTACTAACATTAATATTGTAATATATCAGGATCGGTTTGTGTAAGTTTTTCTTTCGCTAGAATGTTTTTCGAGACACCATCTCTAGAGGGGTTGCCAACCAAAGCTAAAGAGTCTCCTCCACCCATGAAGCACACTAGATCCTCCAGGACGCCAACCCGGCATTTCTTGGTCTCGGGGAGAGCTAACAGTTACTACACCTTTCTCAACGGCGACCTAGAGGTAGTTGTGGCTATTCTGGCATTAAGAGTCCTGACAGTACTGTTTTCTTCAGGTAATTCTGGTGCTTCTATTTCTTTTCGTTGATATCTGTTGTATAGTTTTAAGCAAGACGTCTCTTAATTTTCTCCTTCTTTAGTCTGAAGTGTCATAACATTTCAAACGTTGTTCTACCAAGTTGCTATACCAAGAAACTATCAAGTTAGCATTTCCAAGGCAGCATTTTTGGTTTTCTTGTCCGTTGTGAGGTAAATTTAAGATGAGGTGTGAACGTAGAGGCAAACGCTAAAATTTTTTCAAAAATTTCAAAAGGCTTGGTTTCTAAAAGTTTGATATCCATAAAGTTTCAAACAAAAAAAATTATTTCTCTTGTTATTTCTAATCTAAACTTGAATGGTTTCAGAAAATACAATGTTTTAAATGTCGGTTAAAAGGCGTAGAAATTGAAATGTAACAGTAAATAGCATAATTTTAAATATGTAATCAAATTTCAAAAAAATCTTTTTTCAAAATATCTAATGTAATGGGCTTTTTTAAAGTTATCCAGTATTTCGTATTTGAATACATTGTGTTAATTAACACTACTAGAACTTGAATTGGCGTTCAAGATTTAGAATTTCAAAAACCTTTCTATAACAATTTATTGTTTTTATTTGGACAATGCTCGTTGTATTTGTACACTATATCGTTTTCCAAAACTGGCACCATGATGGACAATATATGACAAAGTAATAGTGAATTACAATACAAAGTTTAATCTTGCGAAATATAGTGCTTCATTATGCCTCCCTTGCATTCTCTCATAGCCTAATTAGATTGCTTTGCTGTTTCAATTACTCAGGTATCGATACTCTATCACATAAATTTTTGTAGCATTTCTACTTAATCAGAAATGATCCTTACACATTAAAAACGTTTGTAGTATGTAAATTTATAATTTGTTTAGATCTTATCTCAAAATAAGGAATAACAAAAATTAAAGAGTGNGTAATACGCTAGTGAGCCGGTACAATATCTTCATGTGCTGACATCTTGATGTTTCTTCATCGTATTGTGCCATATTTCGAGCCACACTTAAAAATGTCTTTTTCAACCTGTCTCTTCAACTCCAAATTCTTTTTTCTTTATTTTTGCCTGTATCCCTTCTTAAGCTTTTCTTACCCGGTTTCTTCAATCTTGAGGTGCATTTTCTTTCTCTGTTTGGGTGCCAGGCCTCCTGGCTGATCCAGAGTATTGATTTTTCTTCTTGTGCACTGGCTTCTCTTTCGTAGTATCATTGTATGCTTTTTCCATTCTGGCATTAAGAGTCCTGACAGTACTGTTTTCTTCAGGTAATTCTGGTGCTTCTATTTCTTTTCGTTGATATCTGTTGTATAGTTTTAAGCAAGACGTCTCTTAATTTTCTCCTTCTTTAGTCTGAAGTGTCATAACATTTCAAACTTTGTTCTACCAAGTTGCTATACCAAGAAACTATCAAGTTAGCATTTCCAAGGCAGCATTTGTGGTTTTCTTGTCCGTTGTGAGGTAAATTTAAGATGAGGTGTGAACGTAGAGGTAAACGCGAAAATTTTTTCAAAAATTTCAAAAGGCTTGGTTTCTAAAAGTTTGATATCCATAAAGTTTCAAACAAAAAAAATTATTTCTCTTGTTATTTCTAATCTAAACTTGAATGGTTTCAGAAAATACAATGTTTTAAATGTCGGTTAAAAGGCGTAGAAATTGAAATGTAACAGTAAATAGCATAATTTTAAATATGTAATCAAATTTCAAAAAAATCTTTTTTCAAAATATCTAATGTAATGGGCTTTTTTAAAGTTATCCAGTATTTCGTATTTGAATACATTGTGTTAATTAACACTACTAGAACTTGAATTGGCGTTCAAGATTTAGAATTTCAAAAACCTTTCTATAACAATTTATTGTTTTTATTTGGACAATGCTCGTTGTATTTGTACACTATATCGTTTTCCAAAACTGGCACCATGATGGACAATATATGACAAAGTAATAGTGAATTACAATACAAAGTTTAATCTTGCGAAATATAGTGCTTCATTATGCCTCCCTTGCATTCTCTCATAGCCTAATTAGATTGCTTTGCTGTTTCAATTACTCAGGTATCGATACTCTATCACATAAATTTTTGTAGCATTTCTACTTAATCAGAAATGATCCTTACACATTAAAAACGTTTGTAGTATGTAAATTTATAATTTGTTTAGATCTTATCTCAAAATAAGGAATAACAAAAATTAAAGAGTGAATGATTTCAATACAATCAAACTTTTTACCTTTTCACAATGAAATGAATTAAAAGATAATATGATGTGCATTTTTTCACAGCACGTTAAGTGGACTACTCAATTATTTATTAACAAACTACGATAAAAGATTACGACCTTTTATGGAAGGTGAGTAGCCATGACCTCAATCTTAGATATTTAATGACTTCCCAACGACGACATATAGAAGAAACAAAACATTTGTTTTTATTACCATACACACTAACAAAGTCTAATTTTTATCTGGTTCCCTCAGTTAATGCCAATTTAAAACTATGATTTTGTTTTGAGTTTATTTCTTTTGTTATTGTCCTTTGGGTACTTATTTTTAATTTATTGATGTTAAGAAAATCAAAGAGACGCAAAATGAAGTTGTTATTTTTGGTTAACCTATGTGTGATATCGCATATTTTTTAACTTGTAAACACGAAAACACTATGCTGCTTGATTCTTTGAGGACTTTTTGCAATCTGCTTATTTAATGACATGTAATTAGTTACAATGATACATGAGTACGACAAGAATTTTAATCCTAAAGAGTCGTCAGGGTGAAATAAGATAGAATGAAGTAGAAACTAATTTTATCTCCTTTTCATAGCACTTACCCACAGTTAAAATCTGTTGCTGGATAAGTAAAGCATTTTCACATGAAATGTTACACGATACTGCAGTTGTTTACATTCCTAGTGGAATTGATAAACAAGTGGCTGTTTATGAGCCTCAGGGTATAAAAGTAAACAGTTTTTTAAATCTATTTTACTACATTCTGATAAGTCAAAAAATCATGGTCTAAAAGAAAGGAAAGGAAATATATTATATATATATTTCCTATTATATTATATTATATTATATTATATTATGTTATATTATATTATATTATATTATATTATATTATATTATATTATATTATATTATATTATATTATATTATATTATATTATATTATATTATATTATATTATATTATATTATATTATATTATATTATATTATATTATATTATATTATATTATATTATATTATATTATATTATATTATATTATATTATATTATATTATATTATATTATATTATATTATATTATATTATATTATATTATATTATATTATATTATATTATATTATATTATATTATATTATATTATATTATATTATATTATATTATATTATATTATATTATATTATATTATATTATATTATATTATATTATATTATATTATATTATATTATATTATATTATATTATATTATATTATATTATATTATATTATATTATATTATATTATATTATATTATATTATATTATATTATATTATATTATATTATATTATATTATATTATATTATATTATATTATATTATATTATATTATATTATATTATATTATATTATATTATATTATATTATATTATATTATATTATATTATATTATATTATATTATATTATATTATATTATATTATATTATATTATATTATATTATATTATATTATATTATATTATATTATATTATATTATATTATATTATATTATATTATATTATATTATATTATATTATATTATATTATATTATATTATATTATATTATATTATATTATATTATATTATATTATATTATATTATATTATATTATATTATATTATATTATATTATATTATATTATATTATATTATATTATATTATATTATATTATATTATATTATATTATATTATATTATATTATATTATATTATATTATATTATATTATATTATATTATATTATATTATATTATATTATATTATATTATATTATATTATATTATATTATATTATATTATATTATATTATATTATATTATATTATATTATATTATATTATATTATATTATATTATATTATATTATATTATATTATATTATATTATATTATATTATATTATATTATATTATATTATATTATATTATATTATATTATATTATATTATATTATATTATATTATATTATATTATATTATATTATATTATATTATATTATATTATATTATATTATATTATATTATATTATATTATATTATATTATA
>RDPX01000056.1:3251998-3257879 GCA_003991215.1 Morbakka virulenta
TAATATAATTTCTTAGCAGATGTCATAATTTTATTTTATGTTCGAAAAATCTTATTGTCGTTTCTAGGATAAGATTTGATATATTGTGCATGTAATACAAAGCTGCTCTTTTTTATTCTATTTAGTTCAGAAGCCGGTGACTGTTACTATCGGATTTTGGATTTTATCGATTGATTCAATCAATGTTATAGATATGGTAAGTTTTGTATCTGAGCTTTAATGCCCTCTTAGAAATCTTATAGAGATTTAGATTTTAGGGAGGATTATACTGTAGTACTGAAAAGGGATAGCCTATTGTACATCTCTAAGCATATCGTTTTGAGAGATTTCGGGATATCTTCAGATTAGCTTTACTCCTGCACTTATAAAAATTTATCAGTTCTTTTCTTGAGTTGAGTGTTTTGATTATCTTTAATGAAGGTACAAGGAAAAAGCAAATTTACTGGTTTGTTTTTCTTTGATTGGAGGTAGTAGATTTTTACTAGTACCCTTCACAGGAATTGTCAGTGGGGAACTTTCTTTCTTTCTTTTAGCACCCTCGATAATCGAACCCTGGACCCATTTGGTTCCAGTACAACTACACCAACCAGTAAGCCACCACTCTTCTCACCCCTTGGAAAATTAAATATCAACTCGTTTTTGTAGTTGACTCGAACCACCATCTTTTTGGTCTATAGCTAGAGTTCGATTTCACAGACATCTTTTATTATTTGTTATGTATATTTTCATGCATACTGTAATTCAACTGTGTTTTTACTTTCAAGATTAAATTATTTTTACTGTAAAATATTTTCCTGATATTCGCTCTGCAATCATCTTTTGTTTTTCACTTTCTTTTAGGATTATCAAATTGATTTCTTTTTCCGACAAGCTTGGGTAGACCCTAGGCTACGTCATTCTTATCCAACTGAATTAACTATATCAAATACCATGCTAGAAAGAATTTGGCTCCCAGATACTTACTTTGAAAATTCAAAAGGATCCCATTTTCACGATGTTACTGTTCCTAACAAGATGCTTCGAATTCAACCTGAGGGTACAATCTTATACAATGCAAGGTAAGCTTTAGCAACTTAAATATTTTGAACTCAACAAATGTAAAAAATTACTTTTTACTTCTAGCGTTCAATTGATGATTATGTAGTTCTAACCGAAATGTTCAATCTATTACAAGAAAGATTATTGAAAAGAAGATATGATCAAACCATTTGAGAAAATAATGAAAACAACGTCGTCTGAACTGCATTTGAACTGGCGTTAACAACTTCATCAGCGTTCTGTTCTATTAACTCAGCTATTTAGCAGTGTTTCGAAATAGATCATTCAAAATGAGAGACACAAAGAAGGGTTCAATAGAAGGAAAATATTAGACCGCCGCAATTAAAAAGATTTCTGCTTCTTGCTTATTACACACTGTTGTAATTTTTCTCTCTTTCACTTTTGTATCTAAATCATTCTAAGTAAAAGCAATTCAAGCAAAATAAAGCTGTGGACTAATACTTTATCAAACGGAGACATTCAGAAGTAGAGTTTGAGGTAAACAAATTTAATTGAACCTGCCAAGTGTATGGAATTATAATGGAAAGCGAGATAATGGTAAAATTAAGACAGTTGATGTTAGAAGTGAAAGTATTGACCTCATATAAAAAGCATTCAGAAGCCAGGGAGTTTCAGAATCTGGCCGATCGAGGAAAGAAACTTCACTTAGGAAAATATGAATAATCACGAGAAACAACAACTTTGTGACAAGGGGCTAAGAGAGAGATCCAAAAGACACAGCAATTACCAACAAGAAAATCTCACGAAAACACTTCTAATGAGAATGCCTACAAAAAATCGTACTAGCTGTACTTCGTTGATGAGACAACGTTTAAGGGTGCCAACAAGATTTGGATCTATCAAGTTACAAACACGTCCCTAAATCAAGGACATCCAGATTGGAGGAGGAAGCACCTCCCCAAATGTCACAAGAACATTCTATGCAAGAACAGATGGTAGACCTAAAATACATAATGGTCTCAAGTATTGGATACATTCTATAGCAATACAAAGAAACCAAACTTTTCTGGGAAGCAGACTTAGCAAATGAAAGGTAAGTCTGTCCAAAGGAGATGTAGCCTTACCGGCTTAACATCAGGAAAACCGCTTTAAGAATATTGGAGCGAGAAAAGGATTCAACTTTGTAGAGAATGATATCAATTGCATGTTTGTCGGTTATACAGTCACCAGATCCTTTCTTCCTCAGTTTGAATACGTAAAAATCCGAATTAAAATATCCCTCAAGTTTGAATTGTAACTTCTGAGTTGTCTTGTGGCCAATGCCTATTATATATATAATATGTATATATACATATATATATATTCTTAAACAATGATTTGTAACATAGATGAAATCTGCCATAAGAAGAACCATTTGTTTTCTTCCAGCATAGAAATCAACTAAAAAAAAGACTGGGTACAAGATGCTTTAATTTCATGTCATTTTTTTTTAGGCCACATATCATTTTCAGATCAAATTATCAAATTATCATATTGAAATTGAGTAATAGAACCAAAAAACGAATATATTTCAACAATTTTACAATTCTCACACGTGAGTAATTCCAGTGATCACGCCAACTGACCACGCTCTTATTTCAGCAAAATATTAACTTCCCCCCTTCTGCAATTTTAGCTTCTCGATTTGCCTAGGTAGGAGAGATTAACAAGGAACTGTATAAAGAACGGATCTTTCAATGGTTTTGGAAAAGTTTAGTAGTTTGAAATACCGACATATAAACATGTAACATCGTATCATTTATTTTTGATGATATTTTCTTATTGACGAATAATCAAGCCAATTGGCAAAGAGTTATTAGACATTACAAAGATCATAAAATTCTCAGTGTCAAAATAACTTGTCATCAGAGAAGTGACTTTGATTTCATTCACTTATCATGGTTAAAAGGAAGGCATGACTGGAATGGAATGGCATCTGTTTCAGACACATAAACGGAATGTTTTGCTCTCCAGTTACTCCAAACGAAATAAAAAACAGAAACCAATGTCTTTCAAACAAAAATATATAAGCACTTATTAACTTACTTATTAATTTAATTAAGAAATATCCAGTCTGAATTGAATACTGCAATTCCAGATTTACTACTAGTACTAAAATATATTTCTATGTATTGTCAGATATCAGATTAGGTATGTGGAGTGCTGTAGTCACGAGTTGCTGTCATACAACAAAAACTGCAATGTGCCCTTCCTCATTGGTTGTGGGGCGGCACTTGCAGGGTTAATGTGATATTTCCACTATATTTTGATTATCTTTCTTTTCTCACTCTTGTGGCTACACTACGTATGTCTACATTTTACTTACCTGGGTTGTTACTGGGCGCTGAATGCGACTTTCTCACCCATCCATCTGCTAGATGGTGTGAAACCACTTACGTACGTACTTACTAACTTACTTACACATAATGGACGTGCACTTTCATTTCTTAGCAATACCAAGTAAAGTATCGTGTTTATTGTACACTCCAAAATCTAAAGCAAAGTTGAGAAAATTTGGGTTGTAGCATACAAGTAATGAAAAATGTAGCAGCTTGTGTAACAGTCAAGGGACATCAAACACTTACATTTTCATGTTTAATTTTTAATGTGTTGTAAATTAATTACTTTAGAGATTTTCATTCCTCTCTTGGATTTCAGTAGCTATAGTTTGAACAAAACAAATAAAAAGTGTTTAGCTCATCAAAATTAGAGGATATTTTATAGTCTTTAACAAAACCAGTTGTGGCCGAATGGGTATATCAAAAGCTTATCATGTCATGGAAGAGGCTCTATTTTTGATTCTCAGCCACTCCCTGGAAGTACTGCGGTCATTTCGTTTCTTCTTTATAAGAGACACACTATGTGTGTGTGTACATGCTTTCAGGGATCTAATTGGCAGGAAAACAGACATTAATTAGAAACATTTTTTAATGTACAAAGAAAAAAATCAATTACGAAAGAAAATTCAGCATGAAATTGGCCTTGTTTATGGTGGAAAAAGATTAAAAAAAACACAAAAGCAATTCATTTTGCCATCAAGTCAATATTTTCTTGTGTTTCTTCAGCAAAGTTGATCTTTGATTTGTATTCTTTGATACAGGATTTATCTCTAAGATCAAGGTTGTCTTTTAGGAGGCGGTTAAACAATGTTTTTTTCGCTCAGATTTTTCAGATGTATTTAGAATCACCAACACGTTTCCTTGTTACACTTTTCAACTATATAAATGCTGAATAGGAATCATATTAATCGTACGTTACTAATTTGTTAGCTTTCTTTTGGATTTTCACAGCATTGCTGTTTAAACTAAATAGATAATATAAAGATAGGCACAGAAACATTAAAAAGAGGATAATTAATTGTGAATGTAAATGGAATTGAATATAAAACGATTTTGAAAGCAGAGACAAGAAAATAGGAAAATTAACCACGATAAAAGAACAAAACAAGACGTAAGATTTGACTTCAAAAGAAAAGAAATCTTTAAGAAATATAGCTAATAGAAATGAGTAGAAATCACAAACAACTGTAAATAATTGCCAGTGCAAAGTGGTTGTAAAAACTGGAAAACCCTTGTTCATTTAGCAAATTAGCTGACTTGTTCCAAAATTATTGATGATTATGAATAGAAATGAAGATTATTTTGATGCTACTCTCCTTAAGAATGAGAAACAACTTTTGCTTTGCTTGAGGATTCAGGTGAAAAATTATTGGTTATTGAAAGCACAAAAGAAAAACTCTGTATATTTTCTTAAATAGACCAATATCTCTGCAATAAAAATGAACGTTGTTTTACTAAATTGTGGGATTTTATTCCAGAATGTCCCACTGTTTGTGGCTTCCTATCTAGAAATATCATTTAAGAAAAATAGAACTAATGTTTGTTATCCTTTGCCAATAGAGATAATAAGTGATTAACATTACTATGGGCAAACTGTTTACGTAACCGATCAGTGATCAACATCGCTAACAGCAGCTGCTAGACTTTTGTAAGAAGCACCAGTACTGTCGACCCAAGATTCTATTTATGACCTCTTTCACTCTACATTCATTAAATTGTGTAACCACTTGCTGCATTTGTTCATAGTATGTGGGTTTTTTTCTATTTATACTAATATAAAAATAGTTGCTAAATTTGGACTACTGAGATTTTTACAGGACCCCTTGCGCTGGAGTCTTCGTTAAAAATCATTTTAATGAAAATGTTCAATTTTATCTCTGCAGCTAATAAATTCTTGTTTATTTGCCACAGAGTCACTTTACAAATATTTCATTAATCATCGATATTGGCTGTTTTCACTACAACTCCTTATGTTCTTATCTTCTTGTTCTTCCAGTAATATCTAAATAATCTACATTCCGTCTTTCGGCTCTGCGGCCTTTCCTCCAATACTTTCTTTTCTTATCTCGTTACATAATAAATATTGCATAAAACGATGTGCATTCTGTCTTTAGCGTGATATTTTTCAGCAGACTAACCAAGGAATAAATTGAGTTCTTAATTAGATTTTGAGATTTATGTAAGTTTTTTTAAATGAGAACTGGCACTGTAACTAAAACAAATGCGCTAATACATAGAGATGGATAGATAGACGGACAGATAGATAGATAGGTAGATAGATAGATAAATAGATAGATAGATAGATAGATGGATAGATAGATAGATAGATAGATAGATAGATAGATAGATAGATAGATAGATAGATAGATAGATAGATAGATAGATAGATAGATAGATAGATAGATAGATAGATAGATGGATAGGTGGATAGACGGATATATAGATAGATGGATAGATGGATAGACGGATGGATAGATAAATAGATGGATGGATAGATAGATAGA
>RDPX01000056.1:3269530-3306130 GCA_003991215.1 Morbakka virulenta
TCTCTCTCTCTCTCTCTCTCTCTCTGTCTCTCTCTTTCTCTCTCTCTCTCTCTCTCTCTCTCTCTCTCTCTCTCTCTGTCTCTCTCTCTCTCCTCTCTCTCTCTCTCTCTCTCTCTCTCTCTCTCTCTCTCTCTTTCTCTCTCCTTTTGTCATCCCGGCGTAAAACAATTTTTACTTTGAATTAGTTATAACCACCCTGAAGGAATTCCCATTACAATTTTTACCTCTGTTAATATTGGTTAGTGTCTTGTATTCGTTAAAGTTATATTCCTTTTAATTGTTCATGTTTTAGATGGCTATAGTACAAGAGATATTATATTTCAATGGGAAAATAATTCCAAAAGTATCGCTATTGGAGATAAAGTAAGAACCTTACCTCAATATAATTTAACAGGATTCCGAAAAGTAGAAAAATGGACAGAATATGTTGTAGGTATGTAAAATTTAAATAAATAAACACTGTAGTTGCAAATACGTTATTCAAAGAAGATAACCAAATACGTATCTACAGTTATTGTTTACATGTTAGCAACAATTTAGTTACCTCTTTATCGCCAGTCTTGATATCATGCTTCGACTGTTCATTAGTCTGTAGTACTAAACTATGTTGAGGGCTTGGGTATTCTTGGTATTCATTAATACCACATCTATGACTCCAGATGCAATCTTGACTCAAATGTTCCGAAACATCCATAGCAAAAACGTTCCATCCTGGGTTCTTACCAGCTTATTTTCTAAGAAATTCTCTTTCCAGGCACCTTTCAAGATCTTGTAAAAGCCCTTTATCTTCATTAAAAACTGGAGTGTATACCCATTATAGCTGCTTTTGCAAGTGGAGTTAGGTGGTTCCAATTTCATGGCTAAAGGGTTAAGGTTGCTCCCTGGTGGTTTAGAACTCACCTGATCATCCAGTTCTCCTAGATCGTCTTTAATCACTTTTTCTATTGTCGTCAACATCGTTTTGCTTGTCTTCAAGCTGTATCTTCTTTTTCACTTTTACTTGTTCTATTTTGATTTTTACAAAATGTGGCTCTTCTCGTTATCTTGAATTGCCTTTCCCAATACATTTGTTTGTTTCTAACTCTCCTGTTGTCTTTACTGTAAATTTATCTGAGGTTACAGATGCTATACTTTATCCTTCATGCTTTCTAGTTTTTAAATAATGATTTACCAAACTCTCAACTTCGCTGAATACTATTTGATTATATTCACCTCTTTTGTTATTCTTGTAACATTATCTAGGTCGTTACAGGCTTGACAGATATTCCATTTATCAAGAAGGGTTTCCAGAATATTTTACTGCTTTAGCAGTGCTTTGAAACTTCTATTTCACTTTCGCACAATTCACTTTATCTTCTGTTTCGATATTTGTAACTTTTACTTTGACTATGATGTTGCACCTTGCACTGTTGTAGATTGGACAACACTAATCTACTTTTTTCCCATTCTTCAAGTATTCCGATTTTTAGCTATACTCATAACTATACTAACGCCACTCTCTGCTACCAACAAGGCTTCCTATATTGACTCCTGAAAGACTCCAATAAATATCATATTTATTCCTTTCTTCTCTGCTGCATGCCTTACTTTCTGTTCAGTGGGTCACTTCCGTTTAGGTGAGTCACATCCGGTTCTGTTTTAGTCTTTCCGATGTCTGTTAGACTAAGCGAAAGCGTCCCGCATACCGGTAGTTGCGCCACAATCAGAGACTTGTAGGTACAGAAAGGTCACTTCCTGTTTCATGACGTCATTTCCTGTGCCCCTATTTTATCTGCAGCGTTCTCATGGAGGTTTCGTCCAAGACAGACACACACAGACAAACATTTTTATATATGGAAAAGGAATATTGAATATGAAAGAAGGTGTGACTTGTGAACGGAACAGCCTGGCTGAGTGTCTTGAAGGAAGTGATGAGTTGTTGCTCGAGGAAATGAAAAGACAAAGAATTGTGAAAGGGGGAGAAGGGGCTGAGGAGTACAAACGATGAGCAGAAGAGGAGAGACGCGAACAGTTCCATGATGCACCCATCCACGGAAACTTCCTTATCAGAGTTAAAAGGATTGATCATCCAAAGTCGATCCATTGGATAAAAGGCAGGTATCCAAAGAAGGGAACAGAAAGCCTCATCTTTGCTGCACAGTAACAAGCTTTATCAACATGATCATTGAGAGCCAAAGGTACCACGAACAAATCTGTCCTCTATGCCGCTTGTGTGGATTAAAAGATGAAGATGCCATGCACATTGCAGCTCGGTGCAAGGTACTGGCCGAAGTCCAGTATAATGCCAGACAGGATAAACTTGCACACAGAATGCATTTGGAATTTGTGCTGAGGGTTTGGAGAGGAGGTAAGAGAGAACTGTAGGAGCACACCCCAGAGAATGTGATGCCAGTGGGTGATGGCAATGTTGTGCTGTGCTGGAACACGGTTTTGCCAACGGATCGCTGAATCTCAATATACGATAAGCTTATTGATGTTGCAGTGCCAATGGATGTTCGAGTTGTGATCAAAGAGAGGGAGAAGAGAGGGAGGTATTTAACTCTAAAAGAGGAGCTTGTGCGCAAGTACCGAGCCAAAGTGACCATTGTACTAGTGATAGTTAAAGCCATGGGAACATTACCAACTGGACTATTCGAAGTATTCGAAGCATTGCAGATCCCTAACATCACTGCAAGTGCTCAGATTTCAGCAATTTTGGGCACCGCATTAATCTTGCACCGTGTTCTGCGCCTTTAAGGTCCTAGTCCGGGCTTGAGACGAAAACTTATATTATACATTATATTATATTATATTATATTATATTATATTATATTATATTATATTATATTATATTATATTATATTATATTATATTATATTATATTATATTATATTATATTATATTATATTATATTATATTATATTATATTATATTATATTATATTATATTATATTATATTATATTATATTATATTATATTATATTATATTATATTATATTATATTATATTATATTATATTATATTATATTATATTATATTATATTATATTATATTATATTATATTATATTATATTATATTATATTATATTATATTATATTATATTATATTATATTATATTATATTATATTATATTATATTATATTATATTATATTATATTATATTATATTATATTATATTATATTATATTATATTATATTATATTATATTATATTATATTATATTATATTATATTATATTATATTATATTATATTATATTATATTATATTATATTATATTATATTATATTATATTATATTATATTATATTATATTATATTATATTATATTATATTATATTATATTATATTATATTATATTATATTATATTATATTATATTATATTATATTATATTATATTATATTATATTATATTATATTATATTATATTATATTATATTATATTATATTATATTATATTATATTATATTATATTATATTATATTATATTATATTATATTATATTATATTATATTATATTATATTATATTATATTATATTATATTATATTATATTATATTATATTATATTATATTATATTATATTATATTATATTATATTATATTATATTATATTATATTATATTATATTATATTATATTATATTATATTATATTATATTATATTATATTATATTATATTATATTATATTATATTATATTATATTATATTATATTATATTATATTATATTATATTATATTATATTATATTATATTATATTATATTATATTATATTATATTATATTATATTATATTATATTATATTATATTATATTATATTATATTATATTATATTATATTATATTATATTATATTATATTATATTATATTATATTATATTATATTATATTATATTATATTATATTATATTATATTATATTATATTATATTATATTATATTATATTATATTATATTATATTATATTATATTATATTATATTATATTATATTATATTATATTATATTATATTATATTATATTATATTATATTATATTATATTATATTATATTATATTATATTATATTATATTATATTATATTATATTATATTATATTATATTATATTATATTATATTATATTATATTATATTATATTATATTATATTATATTATATTATATTATATTATATTATATTATATTATATTATATTATATTATATTATATTATATTATATTATATTATATTATATTATATTATATTATATTATATTATATTATATTATATTATATTATATTATATTATATTATATTATATTATATTATATTATATTATATTATATTATATTATATTATATTATATTATATTATATTATATTATATTATATTATATTATATTATATTATATTATATTATATTATATTATATTATATTATATTATATTATATTATATTATATTATATTATATTATATTATATTATATTATATTATATTATATTATATTATATTATATTATATTATATTATATTATATTATATTATATTATATTATATTATATTATATTATATTATATTATATTATATTATATTATATTATATTATATTATATTATATTATATTATATTATATTATATTATATTATATTATATTATATTATATTATATTATATTATATTATATTATATTATATTATATTATATTATATTATATTATATTATATTATATTATATTATATTATATTATATTATATTATATTATATTATATTATATTATATTATATTATATTATATTATATTATATTATATTATATTATATTATATTATATTATATTATATTATATTATATTATATTATATTATATTATATTATATTATATTATATTATATTATATTATATTATATTATATTATATTATATTATATTATATTATATTATATTATATTATATTATATTATATTATATTATATTATATTATATTATATTATATTATATTATATTATATTATATTATATTATATTATATTATATTATATTATATTATATTATATTATATTATATTATATTATATTATATTATATTATATTATATTATATTATATTATATTATATTATATTATATTATATTATATTATATTATATTATATTATATTATATTATATTATATTATATTATATTATATTATATTATATTATATTATATTATATTATATTATATTATATTATATTATATTATATTATATTATATTATATTATATTATATTATATTATATTATATTATATTATATTATATTATATTATATTATATTATATTATATTATATTATATTATATTATATTATATTATATTATATTATATTATATTATATTATATTATATTATATTATATTATATTATATTATATTATATTATATTATATTATATTATATTATATTATATTATATTATATTATATTATATTATATTATATTATATTATATTATATTATATTATATTATATTATATTATATTATATTATATTATATTATATTATATTATATTATATTATATTATATTATATTATATTATATTATATTATATTATATTATATTATATTATATTATATTATATTATATTATATTATATTATATTATATTATATTATATTATATTATATTATATTATATTATATTATATTATATTATATTATATTATATTATATTATATTATATTATATTATATTATATTATATTATATTATATTATATTATATTATATTATATTATATTATATTATATTATATTATATTATATTATATTATATTATATTATATTATATTATATTATATTATATTATATTATATTATATTATATTATATTATATTATATTATATTATATTATATTATATTATATTATATTATATTATATTATATTATATTATATTATATTATATTATATTATATTATATTATATTATATTATATTATATTATATTATATTATATTATATTATATTATATTATATTATATTATATTATATTATATTATATTATATTATATTATATTATATTATATTATATTATATTATATTATATTATATTATATTATATTATATTATATTATATTATATTATATTATATTATATTATATTATATTATATTATATTATATTATATTATATTATATTATATTATATTATATTATATTATATTATATTATATTATATTATATTATATTATATTATATTATATTATATTATATTATATTATATTATATTATATTATATTATATTATATTATATTATATTATATTATATTATATTATATTATATTATATTATATTATATTATATTATATTATATTATATTATATTATATTATATTATATTATATTATATTATATTATATTATATTATATTATATTATATTATATTATATTATATTATATTATATTATATTATATTATATTATATTATATTATATTATATTATATTATATTATATTATATTATATTATATTATATTATATTATATTATATTATATTATATTATATTATATTATATTATATTATATTATATTATATTATATTATATTATATTATATTATATTATATTATATTATATTATATTATATTATATTATATTATATTATATTATATTATATTATATTATATTATATTATATTATATTATATTATATTATATTATATTATATTATATTATATTATATTATATTATATTATATTATATTATATTATATTATATTATATTATATTATATTATATTATATTATATTATATTATATTATATTATATTATATTATATTATATTATATTATATTATATTATATTATATTATATTATATTATATTATATTATATTATATTATATTATATTATATTATATTATATTATATTATATTATATTATATTATATTATATTATATTATATTATATTATATTATATTATATTATATTATATTATATTATATTATATTATATTATATTATATTATATTATATTATATTATATTATATTATATTATATTATATTATATTATATTATATTATATTATATTATATTATATTATATTATATTATATTATATTATATTATATTATATTATATTATATTATATTATATTATATTATATTATATTATATTATATTATATTATATTATATTATATTATATTATATTATATTATATTATATTATATTATATTATATTATATTATATTATATTATATTATATTATATTATATTATATTATATTATATTATATTATATTATATTATATTATATTATATTATATTATATTATATTATATTATATTATATTATATTATATTATATTATATTATATTATATTATATTATATTATATTATATTATATTATATTATATTATATTATATTATATTATATTATATTATATTATATTATATTATATTATATTATATTATATTATATTATATTATATTATATTATATTATATTATATTATATTATATTATATTATATTATATTATATTATATTATATTATATTATATTATATTATATTATATTATATTATATTATATTATATTATATTATATTATATTATATTATATTATATTATATTATATTATATTATATTATATTATATTATATTATATTATATTATATTATATTATATTATATTATATTATATTATATTATATTATATTATATTATATTATATTATATTATATTATATTATATTATATTATATTATATTATATTATATTATATTATATTATATTATATTATATTATATTATATTATATTATATTATATTATATTATATTATATTATATTATATTATATTATATTATATTATATTATATTATATTATATTATATTATATTATATTATATTATATTATATTATATTATATTATATTATATTATATTATNGCGTTCTCTTGGTTACAATGTTGCACCGCATGCCTGATTCAATTAATAAAAATACTTGTATCATGTACAATGCCCTCGTTCAACAATGTACAACTTTCAATATGGGTACCAAGGTATGCCTGGGACGTGTTGGCATGGGGACGATTTAACTGGGGACAACCTGGCATGGGACCAGTTTGCCTTGTGGACGAATTGACTGGGGACCAATTGACGGGGACCAATTGGTATGGGGACCAGTTGGTATGGGGACCAGTTGGCTGGGGACCATTAACCACCGAACCATATATATATATATTATATTTTATATATAAATATTATTTTTATGCAATAGCTTTAAAATACAGTTGTCAAAGTTAGCGCTACTCCACTACTTCCTCGACTTTGCTAATAGTTCTTGTAATCTAGTAGAGAAAATTACAAGCTAAAGGCTCTCGAAGAAGAGCCATGAAATGCAAACTAATACTTCTTCACTATTCTTCTATTCAAGTTCCTTTATTTTTCCGATTTCCTACATTTCAAATACCAGTGTTTAAAAACAGAAGAATTTTAAATAAAATACAACCCTTTCAACTCCTCTCTTATGATAAAAGTATCTACTCAACAATTGCATCATAGACAATATTTTCTTAACCAATTAATATAATCACAAAAATTCAATACGCAGTTTTTGCAGAGCTCTTGTGTTAATGTTGGCGGCGAGAATTACTAAATTTCGTCATCTCATGAAATGGATGGTTTGCAATTTAATATGACAACAGCAAAAGCTGTTTCCAATGAGGCGTAAAAGTCTCCAGTGCTCTATATGTAAGATGGAAGGTCCAACTGACTTTTTAACAGCTCATCAGTGAGTTTCAAAAACTATTTTAACAGTTGAGATATTTTTCGTCAGATTTCGTAAACAGCAAAGAAAGCTGTCTTTACCAGTTGGATAAAACGTAAAAATATTGTTGTTATCAAATATGATTGAATAAATTTGATACAGTTGGTGAAAAACTTTTTGGAGGATTGGGGCAAAGTGTAAAAAATACACCTGTGGGATTGACTACAAAAAAGCTTTTGACATGGTGCCACATAGCGGGGTTGTTGAATGCTTGGAAATGTTTGTGATTGCCAGCAATATGAGATAGTTTTTGAAGAATAGTGTGCAAAGTTGGAAAACAGAATTAACTTAATGCGGACATGTACTAGGTACGATCAAGATTAAAAGGGTATTTTTCAAGTAGATGGTCTTTCGCCATTGCTATTTGTTTTACGCACTATTCCATGGTCAATGGTTCTGAGGAAAGTAAAGACAGCGTACGTTTGGGGTGTAAATGAAGTAAAGACACACCATCTTCTTTATATGGATTATTATCGTAAAACATACGATTAGAGAGAAACTCTTGTAGAGACTGTGCATACTGCCAACGAAGACATAGGAATGGAATTTGGCATTAAGAAATGTGGAATGTTATTGCTTAAAAGAGGTGAAGTTGTATCATCTGAAGGAATAAGTTTATGCCAGATAGGCAAATAATGAAGGAAGTAGATGATAATGGCTACAAGTACTTAGGCATTCTAGAGTATAAAAAGGTGAAAGAAAAGAAAATGAAAGATGTATTTACAACAGAGTACAAACGGAGAATTAAGCTAGTGTTGAAGTCAAAGTTAAATAAAAAGAATAAGATCTTGCCTAAAAATACGTGGACAGTTGACTTGACTTTTTATCTAAAGATATCAACTGGAATGCTAGTGAAGGGAGTAAAGATAGCCAACATAGTTGACTGTGAAGAACCAAAGGAAAAGAATGCATTCAAAAGAGAAACTCAAAATGAATATGTTGCAGGTGGGCTTGGAAGATGTATGGACAGTTTCTACGTGAACTGCCAGAGAACGTTAATAGAGAAAGAACATAGGAATGGATGAGAAAAAGCGATCTGAAAGTTGAGACTGAAGCACTAATTTTTGCGGCACAAGAGCAAGCTTTGAGGAAAAGTGTGGTTAAATGTAACATTGACAAAAAAGGAGTAGACTTAATGCAGATTGTGTGGTGAAAAGAGTGAATCTGTTACACATCTTGTATGTGGATGCAAAGTATTAGCACAGGAGGAATATAAAATGAGACATGACAACATTGTTAGGACTGTGCATTAAATGCTTTATGGGAGGTATGACCTAAGGAGAGTTGATAAATGGTATGAGCATCATCCAGAAGGGGTAATTGAGAGCGAATTGGTGAAAATTTTATGAAACATGACAATATGATGCGATCATTATGTCCAATCCCGGAGACCGGATATTTTAGTTGTGGAAAAGAATAACAAAAAAGTTTGATTATTGATATTCCCTCATCTGGAGTAAGCAATGTAAGAGGAAAGGAAAGTGAAAAAGTAAAAAAGTATCAAGACCTCAAAAGTGAGAATATGAAACTGTGGCACCTAGGGAGCCTTCCTCTTTTTCAAGTCTCACGACTTTCATTATTATCAAATTTGGGAGCTCCAGTAGGTGCCACGTTAAACAGCGGTTTCTGTTGGTTCAGCAAGGTCTCCAAAGCTGCTATTCGAAGCTTTACTGCATGATAGAAGGTGCTCTAACGACTGCAGGTTGCCACATTCACACACATCGGTGGTCATTTTGAACTTATTAGCCTTCCCAGGAAACACTGAGCTCCCGGCGGACTTGCCTGTTCCTCAAATGGAAGTTGCAGGGCTGTGTTATACTAGGATTAGGCTTAAGGTGGATTGCTTTCTAGTACGCTGACATCTCTACCAGAGCATCTTGCAGTTTGTTTTTGATATCAGGGAAGCCTCCATTCTGGGTGGTTATGCATAAGTCGTCCACAGATATGAACCTGTTACATGCCAGAGGTTTGAGTTGGTCGATTGTGCATATGTTGAACAAGGTAGGTGCAAGCAAGTTTCCTTGTAGAAGCTTCTTGCGTCAGCTAAACCAACGACTTTGACGATCATTTAGCACAATATAGGACCTTCGGTTCAAGAGCATGGATCGGATAACGTTGTACAACCTAGGATTATTAGTGAAGTGGTACAGCTTGTTGATCATTAGTCTCTGTTGGATAGTATCATATGCCGCAATAAAGTCAAGAAATGCTGCTCCTGTCACTACTCTGTCCTAGAAGCTGTCTTCAGTGTGTTGAGTAAGGTTTAGGAGCTGGGTTTCCCATGATTTACCTGCTTGATCTGGTATAAGGTGAAGCTCTACTACGGGTGTGAGATGCGCTAGTAGGAGTCTTTAGAAACGTTTGTAGCTGATGCAGAGCTTTGAAATTGGCAGATATCTCTTTGGATCATAAGGGTCTTTGCCAAGCTTGAGGATTGCAACTACTTCTGCTTTTTTCCGTACCGCGGGTATCTGATTTGTGCTGAGGTAGTAGTTGAACATATTAAGAAGCCAGTCAATTGGGTTTGGACCCTCATTCTTAAAAAATTCTGTCAAGATATCTTACGGTCCGGGCGCTTTACCGGGTTTTAGACCTTTCATGGCTACAGTCAGTTCTTTAGTTGTGAACGGACGTGTAATGCCATGACATGTTTTGGTCACAAAGAGGCACTTTGGTCGCACAGTACACTCCGGACTCTTGTCTTCGCTCACTACTGTTACCATTGATGACAAGTTGAGTAGCAACTTGATTTGGTAAGACATTGCACTGAGTTGGTGGACTTACTTTGTCCGTACCAAGCTTTTTTATTTTCATTCCAAGCTTTCTTGCTGTTGACAGCCAAGTTGTTATTTTGGATCACGTTTTGCCAGGCTTTCCTGTACTCTGTTCCGACCAAGTCGATCAGTTGTTCACCGAGCTCGATGGTGTGCTGGTCAAAGGATTCGGAATTGAACATGAGCTAGTATTGTTCAAAAAGCTCTTGAGAGTCACTATCTAATCCTGACACGCATTGTGTTCGACATCCGCGTGCGATGTGAGCATGGGACCTAAGGAGTGTTTAGGTGATATGTGTGATTGTTGGAGCACTAGAATCGGTCAGTAAAAAGATTAGACAATACTTGGAGCGAATTGGGATTGATATTAGGATTGGATTATTACAGAAAACAGCTTTGTTGGGAACAGCAAGAATTTTAAGAAATGCTTTAGAGAATTGAGAACAGAATTATACAAAAGACCTTTGGCCATAGGCAATGGCCAGCTCTTTTGACTATATTCGGTATAAGATCTGCCTAAGCTAGAAGGATACTACTACTACAATATTAATAATAATACTAATAATGATAGGAAGAACAAGAAAAATCGAGAAGATAATAAAAATAAAAATAATAAAGATCGAGAAGATTGCAAAATTAAAACGTCTTCAAATATAAATCAGCAAAATGTGGAACATTAAAACCACTGTCATTCCACTTGTAATAGGAGCTCTTGGGTAGATATTTAAATCAAGGACTTGCAGAAAACTGTGCCTCTTGGACCTGGACATTTACCAAGAAAAACTCTTTCCGTGACTTAGCCTCAGTATCATAGTTTGATGCCGGCATATTCAAAGGACTGAAGTACACAAACATTGTAAAACATGTTTTATCATAATAATAAGAAAAGTAATAAAAGATTTATTTATTTTGAAATAAAATAAAGAAAATTTTTAATTAATTCAAATCATTTTATTTCTTCGAAAAATGCTTATGACAGGTTTATATTCTTTTCATTGAAAAAGATTGTTAATTAAAGCTTTCATTTAAATTTAGATCACAATAGGCTTCACTTCACACTTCAATCAGGAAATGAAATCTATTTTTAATAAATAAAATTCCGTTTTCTTTTCTTCAGGTGTCATATATCAAAGCTGTCGATTGGTATCTTATCGTCAGTTTCCTGTTTGTATTTGCCGTGTTGATTGAATACACGTTTGTACTGTATTTGACGGACAAGGAAAAACAAAATGAAAGACGAAAAAAGAAAGCAAAAGAACGGAAAGAAAGAAGGCGAATAAAAGAGGTAAACTAGGATAGAATTCTTTCATTTTAAACAGTTAATATATGTTATTCATTTTGTTACAGTAACTATGACATTTTTTATATTATGTTGAAAGCGATAAAAAGCTTTGACATGTTTAGGCACGTTTGCCTAGCGACAGTAACATCAATGCGTCTTTATTTCTCTTCATCTTTAATTTTATCCCTTTTTTTTTTCTCCTTGAGACAATTTAGTTTCCGCGTTTTTCAATGGTGGACAAAACACTAGCCAGCCTTATTTTTATGATCAATGACCAAACAACTTCTTGCATTAATATTCCAGATTATTGTAATCGATTCCTTAAATTTTTTGAAACAGTTATCCAGGACTTCTGCCACCCCTTTCCTTCAAAATATATGTATCCTTCAGCTTTTCCTTTTTCAGACGGTGATCTTATACCTATTGTATTTCTAAAATGTTTCGTGTTTTGGAAATAGAATTGGTCAATTTTTTTTTGTTACTCACTTTTGGTATCTCATAAAGTCATTTAATAAAAAAGGGAATTGTCTTGGGACTTTTTTCAATCCATGATGTACTTTTTAAAACCCTATTCCGACCCTTGATTTATATTTTTCACACTAGTATATTTTAGTATTATATTTTATCTCTAATCAAGCTGAGGATTTTGATCTTTACTTGGAAGAAATTTGAACATTTTTAACAGGTGCTTTCCTGATCTCTTCATAAATACAATGTCTCCATAAAGCTTAACTTTACAATCAAATGAACAAATCAATTCTTGTTTCTCTGGTAATTAAGATATATATATATATAAATTTGATTATTTCTTAAAGTTAAGTGCTTATAATTATATTTTTTCGTATCCAATATCATATACTTGTTTTTATTTCATTTTGTGCAAAATCTTTAAAGAAATGGTTCTTTTAATACATTTTATCTGACTTCTATTGTGACCAGGCTTAGAAAAAAAAGAAAGAACAAGATTATCATTACATGGGTAGAAAATTCTGTCTGAGAGGGTATTTTTTACCTTTTCTAACTAGATATTGAAATTTATTCATGAACTAACTATACACATTAGCAGCTAATTGAAGAAGGCAAATTAAATGTTGCTTTAAGCATAAAATTCTGTGCTAAAATATTCTTACGCTTTAACCTCACGAAGTGTGATTAGTTGGACTCGGTTTTTCTCTGGTTAGAGCTCTCAGTATTAAAGCAAGGATGAAATTAGAAATTTACCTACGTAGATTAAATTGGACAAACTTCAATAAAATTATGCAAAATAAAAGTAAAATATGATATAAAATATTTTTTAAAAGTTCTTGAATTCAGGTTATTACAATATTCACACTTGTTAGGAATAGGCCTTGTACCGTTTTCATTTATTTTACCTGTTGACTTGTAAATTTTTTTCCACTGTCTGATATAGTGTTAACGTTATTGAGTTCAAACCAGATACAATTAAGTGTGATATTTAGGGAAAACAATCCACACCAGTGTGTGAAGAGATCAACTAATTGTGATCTACCAGGTCCAGGTTGCTGGAAAATAGAAAAATCCAAGATTATATTTCCGGTGTCATTGGTTTTTCAAAAAACCGGAATCAAGCTAGGGATTAAGGAAGTTACTCTTTCTTATTTCAATGTAGCTGTTTCTTTCACTTTTCTGAGTAATAGCAAATCTATTTTCTATTAGTATGTCTCTTAGTATCTCCAGTTTCTTCTACACTTTGGCAAAAGACATGACCAAGAGTGATAGCAATAGATCGCATGCACAACAAACGTGTGTATAAACACAGTTTGGGTGTGAATGACGATCTTATACCTACACTCTTTGGTTCAACATAGATTTACTAAAGTCAGTTGTTAAAAACTAAATCTAAAATCATTTCAATTTGAAAAAGTTATTATTAACTTTTGAACTTTCGTCTACTATTTAAAAGTAACTTAATGTATTTTCTCTAGAAGAAATATACAGGTTTCGTTCTACCTTAATGACTAAGAAACTGACAACTTCGCCAATACGATAACTGCCACTATCCACTTGCCTTCTATCGAGGGCACTATCTTCACATCTTTAAACATTAAGTAAATAGGAAAATAACTCCTAAATATAAAAAGAGACAGAAAACAGTAGAAGAACAATGTTACCTGCTGCAATGGATAATGCACGTGGAACAGTAGTGAGAAAAGGGTCAAGGAAGAGACCGAGAGACAGAGAGAGAAAGGGAGAGACAGAGACAGAGAGAGAGAGAGAGAGAGAGAGAGAGAGAGAGAGAGAGAGAGAGAGAGAGAGAGAGAGAGAGAGAGAGAGAGAGAGAGAGAGGGAGAGAGAGAGAGAGATGTCTCATATACAAATATNGTTTTTGTTTTCACTACCTGAACTATTATTACTTTCATTATCATTACTTGTACAACTACTACTATTAGTGCTGTTGCCGCTACTATGGAACTGTTAACTATATCAAAAGCTTCAAAGTAATACTCAAAGCACCATCTCTAAATATCAGAGTTTGAAACAAGAATTAAAAAAAGAGTTGAAAAATGCTGCAAAAAGGCAGGAAAATGAATTTTCTCCGAATTTTAAGAGAACTGTTTGGACTGTTTTCTGGTCATAGTTTTACACTAAGTTGAATGTTATACAAACGTGTTGCTATACCTTCTTTCACAGAAAGCAGATACCTCAAAATTGTATATATATATAAATATATATATATTATGAGCTAATAAGCAACTATGGAAAAAGTGTGAAAATTGAAGAGCTAGTAGTTTGTTATGATCCATCCAATTTCGAAATTCGTCATCAACAGTTCTGATATCACCTCTGACGCCTATTGTACGGCAATACAGTGGCGTTTTCACGTCACCGCATAAACAATTTGGTTTACCACTTAGACCAATGTTATGCAGGTAACTGTCATATCGGCCATAGCCAGAGCGAATTCGATTTAGGACCCTGTGGCTTTGATTTAGGTCATAGCCTGCAGGTTTTTCTAAAGGTGTCGGAACATATTCGCGAAGCATGGACTCGGAATTACTCCAATGTCTATTCCATACGAATTTCATCCATAGGTCAGGAGACACGTTTTCGTCGATTTGACTTGATAGGATATGCATTCGTGTAGTAATTGCAGTTGGAGTTCACCTCTTCAGGCAACAGACAGTGGTCTGTGAAATAAACTTTGTTTGTACTGCTCCACTACATCAAAATTTAATATTTATCCCTCTTTAAATAGCAAAAAATGCCCTGAAAAAAATGAATAAGAAAGTAAGTATCTATCTGTATTAAAGTTTCATTATGAGACAATTCACATTACAAATTGAATCGCATTCCTATACATCTGGTTAGATTATTTTGACTGTAATCTGTTGAGTTCAATTGTAGTCCAGGAAATATTTATTATGCGTGGAGTTACATCCTCTTCCCAGAATATGTAAAGAAGAAAAAGTGCTCACAATTTTTCTTATTTATCCATTTCGATGGGTAGCCCAAAAAAGTGCTTCTTTCTAATCAATTTAATCTTCTTTCTATCCTTAAAGTTTTGGTGTTCTTTAGGATTCTATCTTGCAACCTCCAGTATCTCTCTTCTTTTCTTGAATGACCTTCCGGACATGGTTAAATGTAGCTTTGTTGAATGTAACTTTGTGGATGATAGCACTCTTAACTCATGCACTGAGAGTAGACTGTCATTTTTGAATCATAGTCGAATTGTCGGATTCTTCCATCATGATTATGAATCTGTTGTTGACTAGTTTGCAGTGGCATGCAATTTTCAACGCTATCAAGACTACTATCAAGACCTCTCACTTCTAACAGATAGATCCGACAACTCTTATTCTGTTTTTTTATACCCCGTATCCCTAAAACCGAATCTTTTCAGTTTACCTACTATCTTTTTCATTGATCTTCCTTAGAATCTATACAATGAAGCTATTCTTACGTTTGTTGCAGTTAAAGTAGTTTTTCTAACCTGCTTGCCCACATCTTTATTTTGCCATTCTATGTGTCTATATCATTTCATTTCATTCGATTCTCTCTAAGTAAGTATATTTCTACTTCCCTTATCTGAAACATTTCAATGCCTTAAAATATATTTTAATCTTTTTGAATCTTAAACATGATTAACGTATGAACTGCAAAAAAATCCAAATAAAAATTTAAAATATTATCATAATGCATTTGAATTTCAGTATTCCGAATGTTCTTGGAATGAGTGTGTTGAAAATGAAGCTCACAAATCAAGTTCCTATTTTAAAAAAAGCTAATTATAAACAGCGTCAAAAGCAAGTGGAATGTTTTGCAAGATCTTGAGAAGGGTTGTCAAAAACGTCAAGAAGCTATAAATTATAGAACACATACAAGTATAAATTCACTTACAATATAATTAAGGACAATTAATTTCAAAATTCGCCCCAAACACCATCATCAACATCATCATCATCGTCATCATAATATTCAGTTTAATGGTCCGTTTTACATGCTAGCATGTATTGGACGCTTTCTTGAAATTGACTTCCAAGTTATCCGATCCCTCACCAGGTCTCTGTTGACACCTTTTTGTTTGAGATCCATCCTTATCACTTCCTCCCATGTTTTCCTCGGTTTTCCTCTGTGAGTGGTTCCTGTCACCTTGATTGGATTGACACCAAATGAAAAAACTCACAACACTACAGCATTACAAAACTAGCCAACAGAAAAATGTTATCAGAAACAACACATATAACACATATAAATACTACCAATCATATTAAGAACTTATGCTTTTTCTTCGTTGTTATATGAGTATTACAAATACAAATACTTACATAAGTAATTTTGCATGTAAATGTTTATTTACCTTACCTTGGAATTAAATTGTCTTTTTTCCCATTATTTTTACCATATTACAAATAAATTTTCAATAACTAAATAGTATGGTACTTATATTTGAAAAACTACAGTACCTATTTTATATTCCTTGCTTACCCGTGGTCTCTGAGTCAAGATGTGTTAAAGAAAATGCAATTGCGTTAATGGATTCATCTCATCAAATAATGTTTTATATGTTACACCCATAGGTCTGCTATTGTTTAAGTTACTCGTATAATAATCTACGGTAAATACAAAGTAAGAAAACAGGGCAAAAATAATTTTAAAATGACACCAACCTTAAAGATTGGCCAAAATGGTAGTAACCTCAGAATATAATCCTAAAAATTAATCTAAAAGAAGAAAACCATACCTTGAATTGAAACAAATCTTTTGACAACTTGGCTAAAATACATTTGAACCCTTGACAAAATATTAAAAAGCTGTTTACACTAAGAATAACCAATTAATATATTAATATTTCATATATATATATATATATATATATACATGTGTATGTGTAAGTGTGCAACTAAACAGCATACATTATTTTTTTATTTTATCTTCAAGTTTACTTATTTATTTATAATTTTTTTAATTTTTTTATTTATCTAGCAAATCCTTTATACAGGATAAAGCTACTAAATATTTAGTAATGCTGTCAAGTATTTCTTGTTGAAATTTTAAAAGGAAACTAAACGTTCTAAAATCATTTATTTTTAAAAGTGAGATTTTCATGAATACACACCACCCCTTGCATTAGTCAACTACCAAGTTCTTTTCAAGTGAAATTATGGAAGTTGAAATATTTAATATCAGAATGAATTCATCTAATTTCTGATTTTAGACATTTGAGTAAACACCTTTTTCTGTTTTGTTTTTAAAGCAAGATCTTTAATTTTTCAAAGCTATTGGTATTAATTTAATTCTTTTCTCATTCAACGACAAACAGAATTTTATTGAATACCTCGTGTCTTTCATTGGCAGTTTTTGCTGCCAACGAAAGACACAGTCAAGAAATTCTAAAACTGATATCATTAAAATAAATTCATTAAAAATCTTTACTGCTTTCAGTATTACTTTCTTTTTTAAAACTTTACTTGATTTATTTTGGTGATTGGTTGTTATTGAGAAAATATTACAACTGAAACAAACTTATTAAAACACATTCAAAGAATACATTGCATAATCTAAACGTACTGAAGATTAGCACTGCACCCTTTTAGTCTTCTGTATTTAACAAGGTAATGTCTTCTATGATTGCTTTAAAGTAGTACAGCCAGAGTTGTTGTTTAGTATTTTACTAAACATTTACATGGAAAAGATATCATAAATAGTTAACCTTTGATGACCTTGGTTTCTGGCAGCGACAGACTTACTATTATGTAAGCTTACAGCAAAGTATCACAAATAGAAAGAGAGACATCTAAAATAAAAGTGTATCTATATATCCATACACGAAATGTTGGGGCCTATTGACAGTGATTAATTATATTACATTTTAAGTGTTTAACATAATGCTAAAAATGTACCGAAGTACTATTAAAGATGCAGGATTATATTTCTCCAACTGGAATGTTATATATTTTGTATAAAGTTAGAGTTTAAAAAATTGATTATTCCCTGTTTTACGAAAACTACAAATTTTGAAAAACATTTAGAATTTTACTAAACCATTAAAGAATCAATCAGACACTTGAGGTTTGGCTTAGATAAATTGCATTCTAGAGGAATAGCAACATTTTAGAGGTGAAGTAGATTTTCTTAAATAAACTCCTCTTCTCAAAAATAATCATTATCTAATATTAATAATACAGTTTATGGGCTAATTGATTTATCTTGGACTTCCCATTGAATTTTTTTTTAATCATTTGGAAATGCCTAATATTTCTTATCAAGTCGATGATAAATTAAGCAATCTAATTTCACTACATACATGTCATTGTTTGGTGTGTTGCTTCAGATTTGACAATCAAATGGATAAAGTAATTATGAAACTTTTTTTATTTTTAGTTCTTTTCACACTTTTTTACCGTTATCAACAAAATATTTCCCGATTTCAATGTCCATATCAACATAAAATCATAAGTGGTTAGGAAGGTCAATGTCACATAGAAACGACTTTCGCGTACACGTCATTATCTTGAGTTACTTAGCCTTATCATTGTGTGTCTCGTTAGCATGTAATATCATAAAATGGCATTGGAATTTCAAATAAAACTTTGAATTTTGTTCCGTCATTAATTGTTTCTACAAATCAATGTAGACGCCATCAACAAGTAGTTTTCCTGGGTCTCGCAATGACAGTTTGATGGATGACAGTACATTGTCACCTTGGATTCATGTGAAACAGGTAAATTCCTTTTCTTGTATATCTATTTTTTGTGTTTGAAGTAAGTTAAACTTGTAAATTTAGGGGATTTTTATCATAACTACTTGAGTGTAAACTTTCAAACAATGTTACACTTGCTTGTATACAACCATATTTTATTTATTTTATATATGCTTGATAGCAGTATCTAAACTAAACATTTGTCAAATTTAAGAGGGACCAAGGAAAAAACTTCTGGGTTAAGCCTACAAATGAAGCACGTATTTAATCCTTGTGTTTTTGTATATTTTTGTAATTTATGTATTTTTGATACATTAGAAACATACGTAATCTCAGGAATCAATTGAGCAAGCTTAATTATTAATTTATTTAAATAAAGGGTATAGCCAATAAGCAATGAATAGTTTAAAACTTATATTAAGGCTCAAAAATGAACATTTTAAGGACTATAGAAAAATAAATGAAGAACCTGTTCCTTCCAAACTTGTGAAATAATAAAAACATTACTGTTTTTCATAAAATTATTTGTTGTTGTATTGTTTTATCAAAAGTCTATTGCTTTTTTCTCCTTTGTTTATTTAGGGGAAAAGTAAAAAAATATATTAATAAAAATATTAATTGAGAAAACACAATAGCTAGTCAACTGATACCATTTTAAATCTATCTAAAACCAAGCTGTTTTGGACAATCCCTCATACCTTTAATCCTCATTTTCATGGGATTATACTGTAGTATTTTTATGCAGAAATCAATTTTTTCTGTACAGTGGTTGGGTACAGGTATGAATACGGAAGAGGAAGATAACATCTAGCATTTAAAAGTATCGATATTAAGCAAAATCTCATTTTTTACAATTTAATGTTATCATTTTTTTCCATTTTAAATGTTTTTATTGCACAAGCAACTGTGAGTTCCAAACGACCACTTTGAAACAAACGTGGCTTAATCAGAATAACTTAATAGGTTCCAATTACACGGTTTCCATTTGAATAAATTCTGCTCTAAGTAATGTATACACCACCCACCTATTACACGCTCAATCACTGTTACCCTTCTTGGATAAAGTGCATTATTATTTTTTTAATTTTAGGACATCGTTGTATATTTTTGCACCTGCACGCTGGAAAAAAATGGAATATTAAGAAATTGAAGAACTATCAGAATTTATATTTTCTGCAATAAGATATGGGGATTGGAGAGTGTAAAGGTGACATAATTTTGTTTGGTGCTGGATTTTTTTTTATTGAAATCAAGATTCGTTTCCCAATCGTCGAAAGTCAGTCAAGATAAGCAAGTGGTTTTGTTCATGCTTTTATAGGTCCAGGGAACAATCAGGACTTAATATGAAAAGAAAAACACAAAAAGATAGCTTTCCTGGAACAAAGATTCAGAAATTTATTAACATGAAAACTAGTCTGGAGGAAGTGAATGTCCGTGGATATCTGTTGAGGAAGATGTCCCTTGTATACGTCAGCCATACCTCAAACTAGAAAAAAGAATATATACATTATTTGAACAAAAAAGGATTCTACTCCAACTCCTGTAGTAAGGCGTTTGAACAAAGCATACTAATGAAAATTGTTTTTGATTACCTTATGCATGAAAAGTAGAGGTAAAATAAAAAACTGCTTCTCTTCTAGGAAGAATTCTCTCTTTTAGTGCAGAGCTGCGACACATAACTAATTCTGATAACTTTTCAAGGAAGAATAAAGTTAATTCTCTTTGCTAGTTATATCTTAAATCATTATGTATTGAAACAGAGAAGTACCTTACAAAAGACGTAAAGTTATGGGTGTCAGGCAAAAAACACTGTACCGATTACTGGAGGTATGAGTGATTCATAAATACCAGTATCTGTCGTGTTAAAGAAATATATTTCAGACGACAAACAAAAAGGTTAGAAAGCAAAACAATTGATGGCTGAGGATAAACTATGTAAGAATTTTGAAAGCAACTTAATGATTACAACAAGGAATAGAAAGGGCAATACATCACCTACCTTGCAGACATCTGAGGTCAGTTTACTGGTAAAAGCTCCATGCACAAAAATGACGGCTTATGGGCTTGGCTAAAGTTATGTAAAAAACTAAGAACAATTTATTGTCAAAGACAGTGTAATATCAAAACAAGCATACATTTATAAGTACAAAGAAATACATTAAAACAGAGTGATTTGTCAAATAACAACAGGAATGTTATTGGGTAGTAATATGATGAAATAGTCTAAAGAAAAACTGAATTCGTTTACAAAGAAAAGATTGTAAATCAGAGACACACGTGAAGTTCTTCATCCTATTTCATGAGATAAAGAATCTATCTTTATAATGAAGAACCAGAAATCACACATTTTGTAAACAACACTAACAGGGCACAACAAAGCAATTATTGTAGTGAGATGATTCATATCTCAAATAAATACTGATGATGTAAAGGAATTAATTACATTGATAATTAACAACTCTGTGTTTTTGACCTCACTGCCTTTATCTTTGTTTAGATCTGCTTGCACTTGCGTAACATAAAATTATCTTAATTATGCTTCTTATTCACTCCTTGTAATCAAGCTTTAATAAATGTTTTGCTGAGCACATTTGCTTTATTTCTTCATTTAAAACACTATGCATTTAGGAGTCCAACAAGTAAACCTCTCAATATTAGCCAAGTTAATAATGTAGCAAGAATTACAGCGGTGAAAAAGAAAACAAAGAGTACTTTTCATCGCGTAAATGAGCGAAAAATGAAAAAAAAAGTATGATTGGGTGATGGAATATAGAAAAAGCTAATGTGATTTTACATATTTCACTGAAGCATTATTACAATCAGCAGCAAAAATATACAAAAAAACTAGCTGTATCTAGAGATATGAGATCACAAACATTTAACTCCTGAAATTACCTTTTTATTCATTGCAAAAATAAGATGAATTTCATTTACTAGACTTCTTGAAATATATAAGAAGTAAATAAGAATATGACATATATAAGAGTAGTAATCTTATTCATTTATCTGATTAATTCACAAAAATGAATGGCTGTATTATTTTCTTGCTCAGACATCATAAAGGACAGGTTCAGTTTACTATGATAGTATTTTTATCTCAAATTTCAAGCATTCATTCTTATTTCATATTATCCTATTATTTTGATGTATTTTTTTATTTTTTATATCAGAAAATAGAAAAAAAGATCAGTATCAGAAGATAACATTGTTTGGCATTATCTATTTTGTTTTACGTAATTTAGCATCTTAGTCGTACAAAAAGATTTCTTTTCATTTCAAGAACTTAGCAGGTAACAGAAACCAAAACAAATGGTTGTTACCAGGTGCAACACAGTGGCAATAAAGATATAATATGAAATAAGAGCAAAGCATTTGAAATGATGACTTCACAAATAACAAATGAAACGTAAACGAGTATTACTTTCTTGAAACAATAGAAAGCGTCTGTACTCTGATAATGACCTTTTTCCAAAAATTCCCTTTTACAAACAAGTTTATTTATATTCAGAATACAATAAAATTCAGAGTTAGATTTCAGATTACATATGGAAACCAGCTTCTTGTGTCCTCCAAATTAACCTTTACAAAAGTATGGATCGTATTAAAAAATGCATATTATATAAACAATTAGTGGTACAAAACTGAATTATAGAAATTGATATCACGTGCATTTTGATTTGCAAATTAACGTTTGACATTGCCTGTTATGTATTGTGAAAAAACTGATACTGTGCTGCAAAACAATATTTTTAATTGTGCATCCTTTAAAAGTCAAGATCGATTGTTTATTAATAAACGAGGCACAAATTTTATACTAATCTATGTTGATTTTTTTGGTTTCCACCGAGGAGCATCCATCCCTCCTCATACGTTTTTATCACTTTCAATTCATATAGAAGAAAAATTATTTGTATATAATTTCAAATTGGTCCATGGAGTTGATCATAAAAAGTACCTTGTGCTCTTTGGTCCTCCTTTTCTTCGCCAAATAATAAAATACAATTTGAGTAGAATTTTGTACCCTTGTACCTTAATCATAGGGAGTACCAGTAAAAATATTTTCTACCAAAAAATAAAATGATATTTGTAATAGGAAAGAGCTTTCTAGTGATTATCCTTCTTTCCTTGGTAGTGAGAAGCTATTGGCATTAGATACAAACTATTCATTTTAATAAGCTATCATTGACAATAATTAATTAATGAGAAAAATGATAAGACAAAATCCTCCCAAATCCTTAGTAAATAAAAAGGTAAATTGAATAGTACTAATAATAACAGTAAAGAAATTAACAATGATAATAATAATAATAATAATAATACTAAGAAGAAGAAGAAAAAGAAGAAGAAGAAGAAGAAGAAGATTAATGATGAAACCAAAAAAACACAATAAAAGTAGCGTAGATACTTAGTATCAAGTAAAGGTATTGTATAGAAATGATACAATACTCATAAGGAGTGGTGCATTGGTGAGAAGCTAAAGAATGCATACCACCGATGGAGTGGCTATGTGGTTCATGAGGTAATAGCAAAATCCGGCAACCAAGCATAACTCTAAACTGAAAATTAAGCAGACAGTTGTTAAGGGGAGATAACGTTTTCAAAGAGATTATGAAATTGATATTTTTAATTACAATTAGTTACAGATAAAGGTGTAGTAGTTTGGAAGAGATCAAAGTAGACAATTCACACTTTTATCCTGAATACATGTGATTGTAATTGTAGAAGAAATGATGGGGAGGAAAAGAGGAGGGTTTTGCTTAAAAGTGGAAGCTTGCACACAAGTTCAAGACCAGTAAGACGGGACAGTGGTAAGGTAGAGTAATCTCAAAACGAAAACAGAAAATAAGCCAATTTTTAAAAAATGCAAGAGAAATAACTGCCAAACAAAGGGTGAGTCTCGTGTTTCAGGAGAAGAGATATTATTGAACCGAATGAAATTCAACTATTTTGAAAGTTTCAGCTTTATGGACTATTCAACAAATCAGCAAGTTATATAAAAATCCATCTTTTCAATATTTAGATTTGTTCAAATGCTTTAATTTTGGAACATGACCTTCATATTTGCTTGCAACAAATGTTTGCTATCTAACAATACATATCCTAAACATTGGTAACTGATATGACCTCATTAAAATATTAAGCGAAGTAATGGTGGACATATTTATTAGCATGTTTATTTGTATCACAGACGTCAACCGTAGGAAATTCTATATTGGACAATTCTATGGATTGAATGTAAATAACAGAGCATGTGCTGATGGAACACAAATCTTTTGGTTCTCTACGGTAGTAATCACTCCCATTACATGTAAAGTAAATGATATCAAAGTTAGTGATGCAAATGAAAATGAAAAAGGATGGAAAGCTGCATACACTACATCTTACAATGGCATTAAACTGATTCATCTCCTACCAATTTCCATATTTTCTGAGCTTTATAATTTGAGTAAAAAGCATTGGTTCATAAATTTAACTTAAATTTGAGTTTATGATATCTACTCAGTTTTTCAGATCTTATTTGTTATTTATTTACAGACACAGAGGAGGCCATCATGCACCGATGTTGTTGCCAATGGTGACTGCCATGAGTTGAGATCAAGACTTCCCAATAGCTATGCTAAGGATATCATATACGAGGTTTGTTTTGCTGCTGTCAGTATTTATATTGCTTTTAACCCTATTAGACGCAAACCTAAAAAACGAGTCAGGATAATTTGTTTTCGAATTAAAAAAAAATAGCAAATTTGACGTAGTTATTTTGTCAAATGTGGTTACTGTCATGTGATCAATGTGGTCATAAAATGACGTAACAAAAATAAGTCATTCATTTATATCAATCTACCATTACATCAATGGTGCGATGGCCACGTTTCTTGTAACTTTTTATTTCGGGCATCAAGAAATAAAACTTAAATCTGTATAAGTGACCTTATTATAATAGCTACAATATCACATCGACATGCTTTAAAAAAATTTTATATATCAAATTCTGCTTCGTTGAAAAAAGGCAGAAAAAAAAACAATTTATGTAAAAGGTACACGACTCCAGATTTAATTGTTCTAATATTATTTTCTTATCGTTTCTACAAAGTAATTTTTCCTGTTGGTGTACAAAATAATGACAATAATCTTATTGTATTAGTCCATTCTCCGATCACTGTATTATAAGTTCCTATTTAATTTGATTATATAAACTTTTGTATGATGAAATCGTCATTTTTTAACCTACATATAATTTGTAATTGTGGCTTTCTGGTTATTTGTACAAGAATTGTAAAAGTCAGTTTTAATAATTTCAGAAAACAAATTCTTTAAATTAAACAGACCTTTTCTGGTTGGTATTTGAAAGGTCACCTGGGTACAAAATTCTAACTTATTCCAACCTTGTGTGGTCACCTTACAATATGATAAAAAGTTTGAACTGGTAAGGAAAAAGTAAATAATCAACTGAGATTAAGAATGAGGTAATTGGCTTTACTTTTTAAGAGATAGATTTGGAACTAAGTGTGAAAGAGGGAAATAGCTAAAATTATTTAAAATCAAAACTAAATGTTAAAAATCTACACTGAAAATGCAAAGAATCTCTTTAAATAGACATTAAAAATAATGTATATATATATATAATTATTTATTTACATTTATTAATTCTTTTATTCATATTGGGCGCGTACACTGTTCCCGCGTCTAATAGGGTTAAGCAGGTATAAAAAGACAGTCTTTTGGGTTCAAATCTGTGAAAAATAAAAATAACTAAATTTATCTTTCAATTTCTACTCCACGAATCTTATAGATTTCCAGACTAAACAACAAAGTTGCTAAATTTTAGATATTAAGCTTTGTTTTACATTGTATTTTTTGTACTTTTCTCAGCAGTTTGTTTCCTACTGCAATCAGAGTTGTGCAAATATGTTTACATGTCAACCACAGATCTGGAAACGTAATTCCTTAATTATCAATTTAGTAGGAGTTAAATTAGCTAAAAGATGTATACGTGAAAAGGTACAATGTCAAAAAGAAATCGATTGCTGTATTGGTATATTTTATCGACAATGCACTTTTCCTTTAATTGCAGAACTTTTGTTCATCTAAGACACAATAAGCTGTGATATACAAAAGAAGAAACAAAGTTTTGCTAAAGACATTTTTGTTGGTAGAAAATTCATCTGAAGCTTCTTTTTCATGTGTCACTCTTCAAAGAATAAGAAATATCATTTTGTTTACTGCCATAATTGTTTCTCGAATGAGGTAAAAAGAAGATTGAAGCTGCAAGCAAAATGCTGGTATTTCTATTTTAACTCACTTTCAGAGCAATAGAAAGCGGGTTGTAAAACATGTTAGTTATAATTTGGAGGCAAAACGACTCGGAATCAATACGGCAAACCAAGTGTATGGTGATATCTCGTGCCCAGGCACTTCCAGTAATGAATTTATAAGTTGTGGATAGAAGCATCGGCAATGTTGATAAGTTCAGTTACTTTGAATCTCTGATTTTCAATGATGGCAGGTGTGATGCAGAAATGAGGAAGAGAATAACAATTGCTAAGTCAACCTTGCTTCAAATGAGATGATTACTCAGCAATCGTCAAATCAACAGGAAGCTCAGCTACGGAATGATAAAGTGGTATATCAGGTCGACTTTCTTATACGTATCAGAGTTGTAGACTCTTAACAAGACAACCATTCGAAAGATTGAAGCGTTACAGATGTGGTTTTTACGAGGGATGCTGAATATCACTTGCACAAAATACCGGACAAACGAAGACGTATTACAAGCTGTTGGAACAGAGAGACTGTTATTAAATAAGTCTTCAAATATTCGTTATTTTGGGCAAATAGCAAGGTATACTTCAATTCAAAAGAATAAATTGACAGGGAATATTGCTGGTAGAAAATCCAGAGATAGATTCCGCTACAAAACCGATAATATTAAGAGATGGACAACTTGCGGAGGAATGAGAATCTTTAACGCCGCACAAGTCCGTACTAGATAGCGCATCATAAGAACTAACCCTCATAGCGAGGAACGTACCTGAGGAAAAGTGAAATGATGTCTGAATTCCAAATAAAATAGCCAAAAGAACCATACTCTTTTACAATTTTATTCCGCGCAAAATCCTGTTTAATCATTGTGGAATCAAGGTGAAATTACTAATACTGTTGCTAAGTACCTTGGAAAAGAGTGACAAAGACATCTGCCAGTGCCCATTGTAACTATCAGCAAGTACTTCAGCAGATTCTGAATGAAATATGCATAAACAAAAAGTAATCAAAATTACAAAAGCTATCAAAATGAACCTTATTTTTTCTAATGCTAATTGGTCTGTGATACTTTTCAAGCCACAGAGGTCATTGCTTTTAAATATTTGTTCTTCCTGGCAAAATATGATACAAGAATCAAAAGATACAAGTCCATATCTAATCTGCATGTTAATAACACTGGACAACATTTTTCAAAATTTTCTGCGATGTTAATATGTTATTAATTTTGGGGGAAATTTTGGGGTGCTGATTCCGAATCTGTAATAAAAATTATATCTGTGGTGGGGCTTTGGTCTTATGCAATAATGCTGAAATTACTTAATGGCACAATTTGGGCATATGTTGACATATTGCCTTGGGGATTGTGAGATGCTCAAAGTGTCTGGGGATGTTCTATCCAATGTTTATGTCGTTTACATTAGCGACATCTGGCGGTCGATACGTAAAATTGATGTTCGTTGACATACTTCCGTCGTGTAAACTCATCTGTTTCGATGAAACATGTACATTTACGTGTACAATGCTTGCATAAATATATTGAATTCAAATTTGGACTCAAAACTACAAACTACTTCAGTAATTATAGGCATTAATCACACATCGATAGCCAGTTGCAGCATGTACAGTACAAGGATATAATTCAACAAAAAGTCAAAGTTCGAAAATACGGATTGCTTTTCTGCTGTAGACGCCAGTGTTTTGCCGTTATAGGAGCCAGTAGTAATAGCCCAACATTGCAGGATCCCAGCGGCCTTGACAGCGATGCTCGACTGTCTGGATTGTTTGGTGAAATTGCTCGCCGTGCTCGTCATTTATTGCTCTAAGGTTGTCAGAGAAGAAGTCTAGATGACGGTGAAAGTACTGGAGGTTCAATGGCATATGGCAGCCCATTTTCTTGTAGTCTTGGAAAAGATTATTGATAAATTGTACATAGTTCTCTGACTTCGTATTTCCGAGGAATTTAGAAATCCTAGCCTTGAAGGACATCCAGGCTCTCACCTCCTTCGGAGCTAGGAGCTTTGTGAATTTTTCGTCCACGATGTGGCCGAAAAAGGGTCTCTAATCTGAGTTCGCTTCACTGATCTCAAGGGACTTCTCTTCTATATACTTGAATCCTTTGCTCTCCTCATCCATTACTTTGACAAACTGTTTAAACAAACCCAGTTTAATATGTAATGGAGGGAGCAGAACACGTTCTGGTTCCACGAGCGGCTTGGCTTTGACGTTTTGCTTTCCAAACAAGAAAGATTCTTGTTGTTCTTTTTCTTGTAATGCTGGTCGTCAGCTCGGCTATCCCAAAGGTAGAAGAAAGAGCTGTACTTTGTGTATCCACCCTGAAGGCCCAGCAATAGTCCGATTACCTTGAAATCGCCACATATGGCATACTTGTGCTCCTGGTATTTTATGATATCAAGGACAATCTGCATCGTGGCCTACGTTTTATTCATGCCAACAGCATGCGCGATAGGAATACTTAGACTTATATTTTCATTGTGGAGCAGCACAGCTTTCAAACTCATCACCGAAGAATCAATGAACAATCGCCAGGCATGTGGAGTATACTCGATATCAATCGTGTTAATCAGTCCAACAACATCGATACAGTGAAATACAGAGTTTGTCATTAAGAAGAACATGGCTAATTCTTGGTTGCGTGTGCAAAACGCTGCTATCCGAGTTGATGAATCCAGCATGTTCCAGTCATTGAGCTGTGATTCAAGTATTTCTGAGCGATGCTTGGAAAGTATTATATCACGCGCGAGGTCATTGAGCTCGGGTTGCGTTATGAGGTGTACCTTGCTGTCAGGGGCTTCATAGCTGGATCCAGATGAAAAATCGTTGGGATCTGGGGTTGGATACTGAATGTCCTCTATTCGTGAGGAGCAAGGTACCGGCAGGTGATCATCATGTCGCACTGGTCGAGTGGCAGACCTACCTACCGCATAGCTCATGACTCTCCTTACTTTCCCAATTCCATGGGTAAACTGAGTTAAACAAAAATAACAATGCAATACATGATCAGTTGGCTCACGCCAGATCATAGGTACAGGGAAAAGCATCTTATTCCTATCTCCCTTCGCCCAGTGATGCAGTCCACTAAAGTGTGAGACAAAACAATTTCTAGGAGCCCATGTCTTATCCAGGTCTGTCTTGCAATCAAAGTATTTTTCATAGTCACTGATAATAACATTGGAAAATATCGAGGTACTATGGTATAATTTCCACAAATGTTGCAAAACTTATTTGATGAGTTCTTACACAAACGACGAGTTTCAGGTGGCATTTGTAAGCGAGAAAGAGTTCCATGCAATTAGGATGGCTTTCAAATCACAGGCAAAGGAAGTAATGGACCATCATCAGTCCCTGATAGTGTACTAGTATAATTACTGTACATGTAATTTCAACACCAACGGCGACATTGCCACAAAGTTGTGTTAATATTTCACGCTGTTCACAGGACCATAATGAGGCAGTCAATGTTATACAACGTTCATGGGCTTAGGAAGGGCAAATAAACAAACAAACAATAGCATTGCACACATTGAGAACTGCGCAATAATGAGCATCTAATAATGTAGATTATTTAATATTGGAAAAATTTTAAATGGCTGTAAAAAATCCAATCCATTGGTTTTGTTAAAAATGCCATATTGGTAATCAGATCCCTCGATATGCCCAGAGAATATCATCTAAATGAAAGTCGCATTTTGACTGTTGTCCAGTGTTATTCTCTTCTCATCGCATTTTTTTCATTGTATGTCTTACCTCCATTAAACATTTTCCGATCCTACAGACGATTGCATAAACAAACCTAAGATTGGTGATCTTCCCCATTCTCTTGGTATTTCACACAATTGCTCTAGAATTAGGACAAAATAGCTTGTGGTGCCACTACTTTCCATCTAATAGTGATTTTATTCTAAAGTTTATCTCGCATGGCTGATAAAGTAACGCATATGTTATCTGGTTGTTGTGGATTTCTCTTGTTGGTATGTTTCTTGTTGGATTTTTTTCCTTCTTTCATGTCATTTTTGTTTCTCTTGATTTATTGGACAACATTAATATGTCCCTTATACTATATAGATTACCACATTATAATTCAATAAAGGAAGCTCCTTAAATATATATATATATATATATATATATTTATATACAAGTAAATAAGGACAAGAAAAACAACTACACTGTCGATGCGCCTTTAAGTCTTTTGCAATATATTCATCAGACAACCATGTATTTATAATTGTCTGAGGAATGCAATACAAGAGACTTGAGTTTGAAACCAAGCCATAGTGGTTGGCTTGTGCTTCTGTACTTTTAATGAAGCTCTTTATTATCTTAAATACATGGAGCACACCACATGACTTTTATTTATCCATATACGAATGAGATAGATAGATAGATAAATATATGCATTTATACATACATAAATACATATATTCATACATACATAAATACCTACATACATACATATATACATACATATATAGATGGATAGATAGATGAATAGATAGATAGATAGATAGATAGATAGATAGATAGATAGATAGATAGATGGATGAATAGATAGATTTATAGATTCAAAGAGAGAGAATGAGCGATATTCTGCTCTTTGCTGATTTTCGTAAAGCAGATTTTACACAATTTTATTGATGGAAAGGCCATTCCTTGGAATAACACCCAGTGCAGAAATAACTTCCCTCTTTTATTTGATACCCTGCAAATTATAAAATGTGGAAACCAATATAGTTTGTTCTATGACACATTTACTATATCACACATTTAGTAAGATAAAGACAGAAATTNTAGATAGATAGATAGATGGATAGATAGATAGATAGATAGATAGATAGATAGATAGATAGATAGATAGATAGATAGATGGATGAATAGATAGATTTATAGATTCAAAGAGAGAGAATGAGCGATATTCTGCTCTTTGCTGATTTTCGTAAAGCAGATTTTACACAATTTTATTGATGGAAAGGCCATTCCTTGGAATAACACCCAGTGCAGAAATAACTTCCCTCTTTTTTTTGATACCCTGCAAATTATAAAATGTGGAAACCAATATAGTTTGTTCTATGACACATTTACTATATCACACATTTAGTAAGATAAAGACAGAAATTGATATAAAGTGAAATGTATGTAATAATGTATATTTACAGATGAAATCTGCTCTTTGTGATACAAAATTTTAATTCCAGAAAACTACCTTTATTAGTCAAAAGCATTGTATTGGTACTTGACTGATCAAAAATGCAAGGATAACAGAATACAGGTCAAGTAGGCTGTTGGCAAATAGAAATTAAATATGCTTGTTAACCAATTTAAATGCCAGTGTTATGCCACGCAAGTAAACAGTAGGGTTCATGGTTGATTGATAATACAAAATACCACAAAGCTTAGTGTTCATAGAGAAAAAATCTCGTGCTAATCAAGTTTACCCAAAAATACAGTGTAAAAGTGTACCCAAAATAGATATTTTTGGTTCAGCTTTACCACAGCCATTATTGTTGAACCACTATGCTTTGAAAACTTTGAAGTAAACAGTTCAAAGTAATTATCATAAAGGTCTGTCATCCACGTAAGAACATTGGAGCCAATTTTTATAACTTTCATCCTGTTATGTTTGTAAAAAGTTGTGTATGGTCTTCAATTGTTTAGACAACCAGCCACAAAAAGTGACGGGCTTTTTTTTATCCTTTTCTTGTTTTCCGGATGAATAATAGCCGACTTTACTTATTTATCTTGGTCCTGTCGAGTGTCAACGAAAACGCTTTTGAGAAAAAAGAAACGTGATTTTAATTACAATATCCAAGTTATTTTACAATGAATGATATACCTGACAATATTATTCTCCAAGCAAAAAGAAATTGTTCTTTACTTTAGGGTAAACACTTACAGGAACTTTAAGTAGAAATGCCTATTTCCATTTAAAAGTGATTTAACTTTTTTTTAAATACTACTTAATTTGCAATATCAGAGGAAAAAGACAATGGTTCAAAATTTTAGAAAAAAAGCGAAAAGATATTTCTAGAAAAAAAAGTTTTTTCTATCTTTCTTTTTTCCTACCTGTCATGTTTGTTCAGAATGTAGATAATCAAGGCTTCTCACTACTTCTTGGTTTTAGCAAATTCTTGATCAGGAAAATATTGTTTCATTCACCAGTTTGTCTTCTTTTGTCTCTACTTCTTTTTTCCTATACTGCGAAAAAATGTGACTTAAAAATTGCTTTAACGACAAATATTATAAAATATTAAACGCTTAAAATTGTGAAAACAATTTTCAATATATTTATTGCTCCAGAATAGCTATGTTTTATGAAGTTTTTTTGACGTAATCACATTTGACCTAAATTAAAAGAACTTACTGTCTATACTCCTCTTTTGAAAATAATGAAATAGCTATTACAAGAAAATATTGAGATCACCTTCCTTCTTGTCTGATAGAGAATATCAAAGAAATGTAGTTTTTAGGCATAATGCTGTTTTTAAAAACTACAGCTCATAATTCTATTTAATTTGTCTCATTTCATGTCATATTTGTCTTCCACATAGTCGTTTGTTGTTTTCTTTTGGTCTGATACTTGTCATCATTATGTTGTTATCATCTTGCAAGTTGAATGTAGAAAATTGAATTTTAATAGATTTCATGCACTTGAAACACCACAGACCTTGAAACGTCTGATGTATTTTACTCTTATTTTATCCAATACCTCTTTTTGTTAGTTTTCAGAAGAACGGAAATGAGAGATTGTTGTAGCCTACATTTCTAAACAAAATATACCTCGACCCCTATACTGTGATTTTAATTAGTATTTTAGCAGCTTTATTAGATATTATACTTTGAGTCCAAATATTATTTTATTTCTTCTGAATAAATTTTTCGAGTGATTTTTAGCAATGCTATTTTTTAGTATCTTGATAGAAAATATGTAAAATTTAATAATGCATGTTGAAATACATGTTGCATAATTCTATGCTTAAAGCTTTACCCTTTTTTTATTTTTCTAATATCAGAAATTTTGTTTTCCTTAATCTACAAATGATTGTTTAATAATTATGATTTATCAGGGGTTTTTTATGCATTGTTAATTACAAGAGCTGGTACTCCTTTAACTAGTATGTACTATCAAGGTATTTAAGCCATATACAGTAGATGGGAATAAAAAACAGTTCCATCAACCCTCGTTTAGAATTCAACTAGGCACTAGAAATAGATCCTATGGCAAGTTGTTTATTTTGATTGCCAAAAGAAAACAAAATAATACAAAAATTTCGGAGGTAAAATTACTTTTGGGGCGTCAATAATGTTTATTGTATTTTTCCATACCATACATAGTTCCCTTCTGCCACATGTGTCCTGTAAGCAAAAAAACGTTTGTTGATTTGATCCATTATTCTCAGTATCTAATGAACCTAACTCATGTTTATCTTCGAAGGCAATACCAACGACGCAACAAAATTTCATCCAGGGACGCCAAAGAATCGATCCTCTGCCCCTAAAATAATCCTACTTTGCTTGTTATGTTTGAAATTACCATTGCCAATAACCTATACTATAAAAAACTTTAGATTTGGAGTCATAAAGAAGTATCTTTTTGTGCACATGTTATGTTGATCTAACCAAGGATTACTTTATGCCATTTCTGATATCATTTTTTCTACCCACTCCCATAGCTAGACTAACAGTTGACCAAACACTGTAACCATATCTTCTTTTGGATCTACCTCGTTGCCTTTGTCCTCTTCAGTAAACCTCTTTCAACTCTTACACTTGCAATCCAAAACACAACCTCATTATCTTATTTGCTTCAAAGAACCCTCAACTCCAACTACCTTTGTTTAGCATTTCTCAATTTAATTATTACACAATTCAGGTTATCCAGGAAAGAACCATAATATAATTATGATTTTCCTTTCATGTTTTGATAAAATTCTATAATTAATTGCTTATTTACAAAAATTACATGTTTTCTCTGTGAAAACAATCGTAAATAAAACAGACTGAAAATGCTTCTCTACTAAACATGCAAAGCTCTGGATTTATTTAAAACTGTTTTTCCTCAAACAGCTGTAGAAATTTCTATGTAAAAGAGACGATTGAGAAGATAACGATTGCACTTTTTAAATTCTTACTAATATCAATAACTTTAAGAAGATAATTTTTTCCTTGTTTTACATTTCCTGTTTTTCTGCCCATAAAGTAAGTAAATGAGACATGACATGACAAAATTCAAAACAACAATATTATCAAATACAGTTCAGTCAAAATTGTGTTACGCTAATAACAGGTTCCCATCTCAGAAAGAGTGCTCAACCAAACTTTCGAAAGGGAGTGTTATACTCAATATACACAATATATAAAAGAAAGAGATATAATTATTATATAATATTATAATATAATATTAATATAATATAGTATTATTATATTACATAATTATTACGCTCTAAATTTATGTATCGAGCACTCTAATATGGTTAACCGAATCGAAAGCACTATATATATTTATATATATATATATATATATATATATGTACATATGGTTAATAATCTACCTCAAATTCTAAGACTAATCCTAAAAAAAGAGTAATTGTTATCTAATCTAAAAATTGTTGTTTTGATTTAATCAATTATCAAGGTTTTATAGTTAATATCATGTCTTTGAATTTTCTCTCCTCATCTCAATGACTGACAAAAGATAAGTTACCATCCATTAAGTATACGGGCAAAAGATAAGGGAAAGAGGTATCTAGGCAATGCATATCTCTTTTTCAAATGCGGTTAGTTCTATTTTTCTTCGTATCTAGGCTAGGAAGTGTCAGGTTTTGAAACATTTGTCTAAATACAAAATTGAAAATGCCTAATACCTTACACTTTTTATTGTTTCTTTTCTGCCCTGATCTTTCTTACAATATACCCTTTTAGAGTTGCCTGTTTTGTGTTCACTCTTCAACCATTGTTTACAACAATATTTGTCTAAACTTTGATTTCATATTAACGACGCAAAAAAATCTTTGATTTTTTTGCTTAATGTTGATATATTACATTCTAGGGTTTTTGTTCAGTACTTTTTTTGTTATTAAAATTATAGTTGTTAATTATAGTAATTATAGTTGACTTCTCAATAATTACTTGTTTGTTTGTCGATTAATTTTTATTTTATTTTACCACTAGACTATCCTTATTTTGATTCATTAATTTAACATTTCATCAGATCATATTTACATTTTAATTTATTGAGTAAATGATGGATGGATGGATGAATGGATGGATGGATGGATGGATGGATGGATGGATGGATGGATGGATGGATGGATGGATGGATGGATGGATGGATGGATGGATGGATGGATGGATGGATGGATGGATGGATGGATGGATGGATGGATGGA
>RDPX01000056.1:3306816-3323119 GCA_003991215.1 Morbakka virulenta
ATGGATGGATGGATGAATGGATGAATGGATGAATGGATGAATGGATGAATGGATGAATGGATGAATGGATGAATGGATGGATGGATGGATGGATGGATGGATGGATGGATGGATGGATGGATGAATAGGTGGATGGATGGATGGATGAATGAAAGAAAGGAAAGAAATGGATTATTACCTTTCATCATGATAGTTTTACCATGACCATATTCCTTCATTCTAAATAATTTTCATTTTTTAATCTCATGAAATTATCTAGTAGTGCAATCATTTCTATTAATATTTCCCACCTTTACATGTCAAGAAATGGTGTTTTTTTCATGCTTGCTTTTTATTCTATTTAAAATATTGTCTTGATAATCAATTTGACCTCTTAAATAGGTTATGTAGCTATAATGAACTTGGTCACGTGGAGCAGATTACGAATGACGCTGACCTGATAAATCATTGAAGGATTGGCACTAGAAGAGTAATACGTATTTCTATCACCTTCACTGCCATCTAAGTTTTTTGTTTTCATTTCTGTTTAATTGGTTTTCTTATACAATATATAATTGATATGATGTTGTTTAATTTTCAGACAAATGTTGACACAAATGTTAGAAGAGAGGTAAGCAACAATGGGAAACCAGTCATAGTAATCTATGATGGAAAAAGTTGTAATACAGACTTTGATGAAAAACGAGAAAATCTGAAAGGTTCTATTGGTCGAATTTTATGCCAATTTCGAGTGGATGCTATAGATGAGTACTCGAGAATGATTTTTCCAATTTCTTTTGCAACATTCAATATTGTGTACTGGGTCCTTTTCTTTAGTAAAAAGACAAAAGATTAATTGCTTTATGGTATTTGAAGAGTTTATTACACGTGTGAAGGACAATGACTATTATAAAGCATGGAAAGATTGTTACAGATCAGCAACAAATATACAACCTTAACTAACACTTTTCAGCTTGTAGAGCTATTGTTTTTTTTATCTTGAAATGTTAAATGGAATAGGTTCTTTTTTTTAGCGCCTTTGGAATCAAATTTTAGAAAATTGCCGCATTTCTTGGACTATATTTAGGCAAAGTATACATAAAAGGCAGTCTTATCTGCTCGTGTACAAATCAATTGCTTCCAATGCCTCACAAACTATCAGAATCATACAATTATTTCCTTCAAATGGAAAATTGTTTTTCTCCGTCATGTAAATAATCAGGCATACGTATTACAATTGGCGTTGTTCAGTAACAATAAGAGGATTTCTGTTTGATTGTACAAGAAACTGATTATCAATTAAGTGTAAATCGATGTTATTTTGCAAAAAAGAAAATGAAAGTAAAAAAGCAAATTAGTGTGAGGATTAAAAATTACCAAAGAAGCAGAAAAACGTAAAAGGCGTGAGCTCTCCAAGAAGACAGCAAAGAAGAAGAGGATTCTTTATACAGAGAAGTGAAGAAACTCTATTACAAGGACTATAAATAGGGCAGAGAATATGCTCAGGTTAATACAATAAAAGAAATAGAATTTTCTGGTAAACTAAACGTTAATATTATTAATAAACAACAATATATGGTAATGGGTATATTTTATTTATATTGTACTGACAACTAATGTAAAGCCTGACATTTTATATATCCGAATAAAAATGTGCAATGTTAATTATCATGCCTGAAACAATTGTAGAAGGCATAGTATTGTTATTAGAGATTAATTGTCATAATATTATTTAGTAAATATGGGATTAACTTTGGGCAAGTATATCTTGGTTCTATTCTTAGTTAAATTTCATTTTTCTTATTTGAGAAACTACACGTGAATAACCTGAATCGTTAACTAAGACAAATTAGCTATTACATATTTGGGAATAATACATTATACATTCAGGAAATCGGTATGATTTTTCTCGTTTCTCCTTTTAAAGACCAATGGCTATAAATTGGAGGGGGAAACATCAAACATTTCAAAATGACGAATTTAACAGATAACTAAAAATAAAGATGGAATTCATTAAGCTCACTGAAGCATTCGAATAAAAACAAATAAAGAAAATAAAGACACATACAATTAAAAATTTTAACAACAAAACCACTATCAAGCAATTTATCTACACATAAATATAGAAGAATGAGGAAGGACAATAAAAAGAGGTACTCTAAATAGGCAAAGTTTAATTGTTGTCTTGAAAGTGAGATATTATGTGATAATTTAATGTCATCATCATTGTTATAACCTTTCATACCAACGAAATGCGAAGAAGAAAAGTATTATTCACAAAAAGTCTCTAAATCTAGGACAGTGTCTGTAGATAAAAAGGAGATGTCGAGATTTCGAAGAGCTATATAGTCTCACGTTGAGGTCACCAATGAATGTCCCAAAAAACACAACAAATATAATTTCTATTATATTAGATCTATTTATTTTATTTACAAATCCCTTATGATGTTAATTTTTAAATTTTTTAAATTCTTGGTGAGGAAAAAACAATTTTATCACAAAGTCTTCAGGTGGAAAACGTTTTCCAAGTTCCTTCAATTAAAATACAAATTTATAAAAGGTGAAACTTTAAAACAAGATATATTTTATATTTTGCAAGATCAGTACAGATGATCTGGAGTAGTTTCTCGACATTAAAACATAGTTACAAATTGTGCTGTAAAGAATGTAAAGGGATGTAATATTTTTTCAAAAATACACTGTTAACTGCACGGTGGTAGACCAGTAGCCAGGAAATGGGGAAAAGATATGGGAAAGGGAATGTGACAATCATGAATCTCTCTAAAAGAAAGAATATCTCAAAAATTATTAGGTGGTCTAAATCCCTCTTTATAAATGCAGATAGATAAATCTAATCAATAATTTTCATTTAATTGTTACTTAATTGTTAATATATATATATATATATATATATATATATACACAATATGTGTGTGTCTGAGTGTAAGTGTAAGGGTGTATTTTTTATGGTTAAGAACAATGCAAGAACGACAGAAAATTGGTTTGACGAGGAGATAAGAGCTGACCTTAGACTCAAAATCATTTAAGTTGTAAGATGATGACAATCACACAAAATCCAACGATCTCCACGCATTATTTATGATTCAAATTGTTTAAGCTTATTAAAAGCTTCCAGGCTCAATAAAATTCTCTTCCTTGATCCTGGCTAATGGTCTGACTTCAGGTTAATAGGATAATAATAAATATAAAACTTTTATTAATTTTTTAACATTTTTGGTAGATATTAGATATCAATATATTGAACATTTTTTCATTTAGAAATAAATTATAATGTAGTGTAATTATGGTATTCTTTTGAAAAACACATTGAATTTGTTCAGAAATTAAGAATATTAAGGACACTTAAAATTTGAAAGATTCTGACGTTTACCTAAATAAATATGTCAATGAATATTTTTTTCTTCCTTACTTTTGTTTTACTTTTTATTAACAAAACTCAATTAAAACATTGGTTAACATCAGATGCGATTTGAAGGAATGGGGCTTTCTGACTGTGAAAATTATTAGCCAAATGATGTAATGACCTTCACGTTAATGGTGTGGTGAGTTGTGTCAAAATATGAAATTTGCCACCCTTTATAGAATACCTTCATATAATTAAAGATATATTGGATTTATCTTGGTGCAAAACAGAGTTTATAGCCATTATAGATCCAGTAAAAAGTTGTTTAAATTAATTACTAGCAATATGAAACTAAGAAACTAAAAGCAAATTTCACTTTCTGTTCTCAATTGATGAGTTATGAAAACAGCAAATGTGCAAAATTTACATTTTGTCTGTATTAGATGGCTAGACGTGTTTATGTTTATATTTAGATAATGATTTTGATGTTATTCACCACCTTCTGCATTGTTGCTTCTTTGATCTAAATAACGGTCTTTCGTATGCATTTTGTTCTGCTATTCCTCTGTTTTTGTGTAAAGTTGTATTTATAACCTAACTTGGCATTGCATTGTATGCTTTTACTTGTGTTTTTTGATGATCTGAGATATAGATGTCTAATCTCTTGTTTTTCCAAGTCTTTTACTTCATTTTTCAACTGCTTTTTAGTATGTCAAGATCGTTAATAGGGATTGGTTTAGTCTACAATTTGTGACTCGTTTTAGTTGCTCAATTAAGGATACAACTATTCTAAATTCGGGGAAAAAATCATCACAGATTCTATTTGTTTGTTGTACAATTTTAATGAAAGCTATTAAGATGATATAATTTCCAATAAAATGTAAAACAGCTTTTAGATTAATGTTTTGAGCAACATATTCATTAATTTGTAAAATTAATAAAAGCATTGTTTGGCTAATGTTTTTAAGTAATTAACACAAAATATGCAATTTGTACTCCAATCCTTGTACCTTAATTAACTAATTATTACATTTACCCAAATATAAAAATAGAAATAATGAAAATTTAACATTGTTCGTCTTTCTGATTAATTGTAAATGATGAGTACACGTTTTGCTAAAAGTAGAACAATGTCACGTGTTGTAAACAAAGTATGTCTTTGCTCCAACACTCTAATATGAAACAAATTAATGTCAGTGTACTCTAGTCCAGGCAACTTTTTTATAATTATATCCTTTCTGAATAGGATTAAACCATATGGTAAAAGAAAGAAATCTAGCTGTGTACGAGATCCTGTTTCAATATCTTGTATTTGAACCATTGGACAATATTCAAGCCTTCTTACTGACTAAGTATCCGACTCCCTTTTTTGGCCTTTATAATTCTATAATTATTTTATCAAATAAAATCTCTGGAAACTATAGACAAATATATTAAGACTTTAAAATCGTCATTAAAAAAAATTGATATTATAACAACAACAACATGGTGACTAAATTGTGATCATAATTGCTTTGAATAGCATTAAACTATCTTGCAAGATTCAAAAACTTTAGCAAGACTATGTTTTTATCGTTCTCCTGATTTTACATTGGTTCTACGAAGTCATTGACAGCCACGATACTGCACATTTCTTATCCTTTTATTGTTTCAAAATAAGAAAATTGATATTTCTTATCAGAAATAAGAAAACTATTTGATATTATCATTACTTTAAACCCACAGCTTTGACTGAATTTGTAGCACTCCCACTTAACCACCAACCAAGGCTTTTTGACTACGAAAATCAAAGCTAATTTACAGTGCTGAGGGTCAATTGAAATTAACGAGAATTACACTAGCGTATACTGGGCAATATTTTGTCCAGTATGAACTATTTTTCATCTAAAAGATTAATATCTAATATATAGATCCACCGAAGAACAAAACTAAATCAAAAACGATTTCTCATACTTATGACTTAACATTAAGGAAAAATAAGTTTGAAGAACTGAATACTGTTTGGTATACCTTTTTCATCTTTTCACATGTATTATTATAGTGTTTATTAATACATGTAAATATATATATATATATGTTATATATCCGTATATACATAATTATAAATTGCTTATGTGTGCATAAGAAAAAATGTATTTTCAAACACACTTCAAGCTTTGTGCTTTGCATTTTTTCTGATTTTCAAGCAGTGTGCTGGGAATAGTCATTATATATGAAAGTACAAAAGTAAACCACTTAATCCTTAATAAATTTGATCAAAGGAGTAAAAATATAAAGCACATTGTGTGATAAGCAATACAAATTGAAATAAAAGATGGAAAGAGTATGCAAAATGTATACATTTTGTATTCCAAAAGAGAACTTTTCACAGGGTCGACCAGATTGTAGTGTCATTAAAAAAATCGTTAAATATGATGTTTTCATGGTTCAATTGAAATTTTTAGAAACTTTTTAAATAAATTCATTGCTGCAATTGTACAAAAAAGTTAAATATTAGATCCAATAAAAAATTTCAGTTTAAATTTTTTGCTTTATGGTGTGGTCCATATAACTTAAACTAAAAATGTTTTAACCAAAACTATTAAAAACAAATACCAGTCATGAAAGATTTATTGTTGTAAACATTGCTCTGTATCAGTAGTTTTAGCTATTCTTTATGCTAAAATGCACCCAATTATTATCTTCATAAACCAAAAATATCCTTAAAAAACTTTTTATAAGAAATTCTTTATCGAAGGGTTTCTCCAATAGGATAGGGGAATAAAAAAGATATGTTTGTTCACAATAGCTTAATATCATCCAGGTTGATACTTTTGATTTTTTGTATTGATATAAAATAAATATTGTCCCCATATCAGTGCATTTACACCCCAATTCTCCATTCAAACATACCAGCAAAGAATTATGCACAAATGGTATTTGTACTCCCAAATTAAGGCGTAAGGTGGACTAAAACAAAAAAGAAACTGTGTCATTTTAACTTACTCATTATTACTTGCAATATTGTGATTATTACAATATTTCAGTTTCAAAAACCAATTTTGAGAAAAACCCCAAAGTCGGTAAAGATAAATCAAAATACCGATGTGCTTTTTAAACCATTAAGTTAATTTATATATAGTATTAATAAAATTTTTAAAAGAAGAATATTCGTGGGAAGAAAAAAACAAAAAAAGTGTTTTGTTTTTGGCAAATTGATAAAAGAAAGCAATTGTTACTTCATTGCTTTCAATTTTATTATATCTTATTCACATCGAGTCGAAATAGAAAACGCACTAAAGAAAAATCAAGCTTGAAATATATCAAAGTGAACTTACTCTCAGCTTGCATGGACAACAGGTAAAAAATTGCCAAAAGCAATACAAGAAAACATTTTGGAATACCTTGATAACATTTGAGGTATAACAGAAAATTGTTTTATCTGAATTACTTGGTTTCCCGTTTACAAATATTAGTTTTACAGCTTTGTTTATTCTATCCTGAAAAGGTTTTGTAAGAAGGCTTGGTTAATTTATATATTTTTTAAAATAAGCTTGTTTGCTAATTTATCGTTCAAAAAATTAAGCATTTTAAGTCGAAACAGTGGTAATTGAAACAGGAAGATAAGTCATAACAGGAACCAAAAGAAAGCATTTATCGTAATTAGAGTCAAAGGTGGTATACATAACCATAAACTAAAGTTAGTACTTTCTTCTTAATGGTAATTTTAAAGGAGATATTAGTCCTATGTGTATTTATAAAGAAGGTGTTTGAGGTAAGAATTTTTGTAATGGACACTTGACAAACATCAGGTGAGAAACAGTACCGTTTAAAGAAAATTTATTTAAATCGGTAGAAAACGAAAAGTTTCCCCTTTACATCTTAGAAATATGAAGAATTCACGTTGTTAGAAGAAGTAACAACATTCTCAGCATACGGCATTTTGAGTCAAATTTTAGAGGTGCACTTTGAGTATCTTGAGGCTTTCGAGCTGGTTGCAGACATAAGTGATTAAAAAGTTTTATTTAGAAAGAAATTCAGGCAGTTAATCTTTAGAATTTTAATGAAAATTGCTTAGCAATAATTCAATGTTTATCAACATGAAAATTTTGGAGTTTTATGAAATCGTTGTTATTGGATCACATCAATAATAGATCCACAAGTTTTATTGTGAATGAAGATTAAGTATTCATTCAATGCACTTTAACTTTTCCTCTTAATTTTTGGACTTTGGACTTCAGACTTTGGACTTTGGACTTTTATTTTTAAGTTTTACCTTTACTGTTAAAATAAAATTCAAATGTAAATAGCAGGGAGTCTTTATGAATATTACCATACTTCATGTAATTTCAGGTAGCAGTTTCTTCTGTAAATGGCAGCGTATTTTGTAGAGATCCAAGCCCTGTTATCTAACTTTTCATCCCAAATTTTGAAATACCGTACTAAATTGAAATCATGTTGTAGTATTTCGTTGTCTGCCTTCTATAAATGAATAAAGAATATAAATTCGTAACTTCCCATTAACGTTTAGAACCTTTTTATTATCAATTGAGTAAACTAAGCTACCAAAAGAGGCAAACACTAATCAAGAGAGTTGTTGATATTGAAAACAATGTGATAATCAAGATAGTGGCTTTTTTTGGTTATTTCTTTGTTTTCCTTATTTGGGAATGCAAACTTCAAAGGCGTGATCGAGTATGTTCTTGTATGCTGATGGTAGTTTGTTTTCCTATCAGTATTGTATGCAAAACTTTCTTTCTAACAATGAGCTTCATTCTGCAACAGCAAAATTCTTTCAACAAATCAAATGAAAGACGTTGCTACCGAAGAAGTTGGCACAAGCGGAAAGTTATCAAGACAGCATTAACACAAAATGACGATTGGCGGAAATAAGCACAATGCTGATTGGCAGAAATAAGCGCAATGCTGATTGGCAGAAATAAGCACAATGCTGATTGGCAGAAATAAGCGCAATGATGATTGGCAGAAATGAGCACCTTTGGCTCAATTATTGGAGCATATAGCTATGATAAATATGAGCACTGGTTCGAATTCAGCTGTGTACTCTCATATTTTACATTTTTCCATAATTCCAAATCCATCCATTAAATTACTTTTTTAAAATAATAAACAATAAGAATTAAATTTTAACATTAATATTGTGATATTTTTTGTGTATATACATATATCCATTTGTTTTTCTCGAAANAAATAAGGGAAATGTTGATTTGCAGAAATAAGCACAATGATGATTGGCAGAAATAAGCACAATGCTGATTGGCAGAAATAAGCGCAATGCTGATTGGCAGAAATAAGCACAATGCTGATTGGCAGAAATAAGCGCAATGATGATTGCCAGAAATGAGCACCTTTGGCTCAATTATTGGAGCATATAGCTATGATAAATATGAGCACTGGTTCGAATTCAGCTGTGTACTCTCATATTTTACATTTTTCCATAATTCCAAATCCATCCATTAAATTACTTTTTTAAAATAATAAACAATAAGAATTAAATTTTAACATTAATATTGTTATATGTTTTGTGTATATACATATATCCATTTGTTTTTCTCGAAAAGTCCTTCCCTGCCAAGTCAGGTGTGTCAATTTGTTCTTTCATGATAGGGGCAGGGAAATAAGAAAATTGAAAAATTAAAATTGAAATAAAAAGTATTACTTACTCTTCACCTTCTTAGTTACTTTGTACCTTTTTCCTTAAATAAAGTAGTCTATTCTAGTTATTTCTTTGAAAGCACTTTTCATATTTTCATTCAATAATGTTTTACCAATTATAACTCCAATCAAAACAATATCCTTTCCAAATTGTGTAACTTTTCTAATTAATTTATATCTGATTTTAAAAGAAAAATATTTTTAGCCAAGGTTCCAAGGTAATATTTCCAATTCTGAGGAAAAATGTGGAACAATGCATTTGGTTTTGTTATTGAAATGGCAAAATAGAAGTTAAATGAGGAAATGTGGTGATGGACACAGCACAAGAAAATAACAATCTATGCAAAAAATCTGCAATTACATATTATAAATCATATAGAACTAAGGAACGCACTTTCATATTATCCTATCCTTTTCGGCGTTCAGCCTTTCACCTCTTTTCTATTGTTAGGAGTCACCGTACAAAATGGTCTGTTTCTGCAGCATGCCGTTTGTTGCATTTAAATTTGTTGGTATTTCCTCTGGCATACGTATACTTGTATAATACATTCAGTTTCTGTTAGGTATTCCTATCCTACCAAGGCATGGCTAACTCATTTTAAACTTTCTTACATGTCAATCATTTCTTTTCCCTGTTGTGTAAATCAGCTCCATTTGGAATCTTTTGCTATCTACAAATAAGAAGAAAATAAAGGCTTTTAAAGTCTGGTGCTACAGGAGTATGTTATGTATAAACTGGGCAGAAGAGAAAACAATCTAAGAGATTTCGAACAAAATGATCTAGACAATTGTAAATTACACTCTGATATAAAGGCAAGAAAAGAGGAGCCGTGGCTTAATGGTTAGTGCAACTGCACAGTAACCAAGAGTTCCGGGTTCGATTCCCCGAGCTGTCGAGGAGAATTTGGAACTTTGCAAAGAAAAGCCATTTCCTCACTGCTAAATCAAAGTCCCTCTGAAGGGCACCGTCTGAGCCCCAATTGCTGGGAAAAATGACGTTTAAACTAAAAAAAAAATAAGGGCATGAAAACTAGCCTTCAATGCTAATATTTTGAGACGTGATAACTTGGTCAAAAACGTACTTCTAGGAATGGTGACAAGAAAAGCTGGGAAAAGGAAGACCGAAAGCAAGACTGAATGACAACATCAAAGATCGGTGTGGGCTAAATATGGTAATACTTGAAAGGGTAGCCCAGAATCAGGACGGATGGCGCAAGCTAGTGAACAGGACCAAGTTGTTTAAACATGAACTTTTCGTTTGATGATGATGGTATACACACTTTCCCAAGCCAAATAACGACCTCGCCATTCTTTACAATTCTTCCCTCAGGTTTTCATATTCAAAGCCTGTGAGAACATTTTTATCTCAACTACATTCATTTTTAGCTTAAACTTTTAAAAAATGGCATAGTTTTACTTAATGTATGGTGATTAAAATTTTCTTAAACTCTTTGTCTGATAGTTAACGATACTTTTGTGTTTCAATGTATGCGATTTATTTCCTTTCAGCAACTCCAAAGAAAACATAATATTTTTGTACTTTTTAATCATCCTTGTTAGCATATCCGGGTAAAAACCTTTAAAGTTACTTGTCATTTTAGCTCCAAATAACTGTCTTCTTCTTCAGGTGCCGTATCCAGTGACGTAGGCGATCATTTCCTGTCACACATCTCTATCTTTAATCATCCGCAGAAGCTCTGCTCCGCAGTGATGGAGTCCATACTCTCCCAGCCATGTTCTCATACTGCTCATCCACATCACTTTCCTCCTTCCTCTGCTCCTCTTGCCTGGAACTTTTCATGTCATTGACAGCTCTTTCAGTCCTTCATTTCTCATGACATGGCCAAGAAAACGTAGTTATTGTACGCGAATCCGCCTCATCAGGTTCTGACGAACTCCTGCTCGCCTTAGTACTTCTTCATTCGTGATTTTGTCTGTCCACTTGATCTTCATCATCCTTTTAATCAACCACATCTCACAAGCTTCCAGATNAAATATGAGCACTGGTTCGAATTCAGCTGTGTACTCTCATATTTTACATTTTTCCATAATTCCAAATCCATCCATTAAATTACTTTTTTAAAATAATAAACAATAAGAATTAAATTTTAACATTAATATTGTTATATGTTTTGTGTATATACATATATCCATTTGTTTTTCTCGAAAAGTCCTTCCCTGCCAAGTCAGGTGTGTCAATTTGTTCTTTCATGATAGGGGCAGGGAAATAAGAAAATTGAAAAATTAAAATTGAAATAAAAAGTATTACTTACTCTTCACCTTCTTAGTTACTTTGTACCTTTTTCCTTAAATAAAGTAGTCTATTCTAGTTATTTCTTTGAAAGCACTTTTCATATTTTCATTCAATAATGTTTTACCAATTATAACTCCAATCAAAACAATATCCTTTCCAAATTGTGTAACTTTTCTAATTAATTTATATCTGATTTTAAAAGAAAAATATTTTTAGCCAAGGTTCCAAGGTAATATTTCCAATTCTGAGGAAAAATGTGGAACAATGCATTTGGTTTTGTTATTGAAATGGCAAAATAGAAGTTAAATGAGGAAATGTGGTGATGGACACAGCACAAGAAAATAACAATCTATGCAAAAAATCTGCAATTACATATTATAAATCATATAGAACTAAGGAACGCACTTTCATATTATCCTATCCTTTTCGGCGTTCAGCCTTTCACCTCTTTTCTATTGTTAGGAGTCACCGTACAAAATGGTCTGTTTCTGCAGCATGCCGTTTGTTGCATTTAAATTTGTTGGTATTTCCTCTGGCATACGTATACTTGTATAATACATTCAGTTTCTGTTAGGTATTCCTATCCTACCAAGGCATGGCTAACTCATTTTAAACTTTCTTACATGTCAATCATTTCTTTTCCCTGTTGTGTAAATCAGCTCCATTTGGAATCTTTTGCTATCTACAAATAAGAAGAAAATAAAGGCTTTTAAAGTCTGGTGCTACAGGAGTATGTTATGTATAAACTGGGCAGAAGAGAAAACAATCTAAGAGATTTCGAACAAAATGATCTAGACAATTGTAAATTACACTCTGATATAAAGGCAAGAAAAGAGGAGCCGTGGCTTAATGGTTAGTGCAACTGCACAGTAACCAAGAGTTCCGGGTTCGATTCCCCGAGCTGTCGAGGAGAATTTGGAACTTTGCAAAGAAAAGCCATTTCCTCACTGCTAAATCAAAGTCCCTCTGAAGGGCACCGTCTGAGCCCCAATTGCTGGGAAAAATGACGTTTAAACTAAAAAAAAAATAAGGGCATGAAAACTAGCCTTCAATGCTAATATTTTGAGACGTGATAACTTGGTCAAAAACGTACTTCTAGGAATGGTGACAAGAAAAGCTGGGAAAAGGAAGACCGAAAGCAAGACTGAATGACAACATCAAAGATCGGTGTGGGCTAAATATGGTAATACTTGAAAGGGTAGCCCAGAATCAGGACGGATGGCGCAAGCTAGTGAACAGGACCAAGTTGTTTAAACATGAACTTTTCGTTTGATGATGATGGTATACACACTTTCCCAAGCCAAATAACGACCTCGCCATTCTTTACAATTCTTCCCTCAGGTTTTCATATTCAAAGCCTGTGAGAACATTTTTATCTCAACTACATTCATTTTTAGCTTAAACTTTTAAAAAATGGCATAGTTTTACTTAATGTATGGTGATTAAAATTTTCTTAAACTCTTTGTCTGATAGTTAACGATACTTTTGTGTTTCAATGTATGCGATTTATTTCCTTTCAGCAACTCCAAAGAAAACATAATATTTTTGTACTTTTTAATCATCCTTGTTAGCATATCCGGGTAAAAACCTTTAAAGTTACTTGTCATTTTAGCTTCAAATAACTGTCTTCTTCTTCAGGTGCCGTATCCAGTGACGTAGGCGATCATTTCCTGTCACACATCTCTATCTTTAATCATCCGCAGAAGCTCTGCTCCGCAGTGATGGAGTCCATACTCTCCCAGCCATGTTCTCATACTGCTCATCCACATCACTTTCCTCCTTCCTCTGCTCCTCTTGCCTGGAACTTTTCATGTCATTGACAGCTCTTTCAGTCCTTCATTTCTCATGACATGGCCAAGAAAACGTAGTTATTGTACGCGAATCCGCCTCATCAGGTTCTGACGAACTCCTGCTCGCCTTAGTACTTCTTCATTCGTGATTTTGTCTGTCCACTTGATCTTCATCATCCTTTTAATCAACCACATCTCACAAGCTTCCAGATTCCTTCCGGACTCTGATGTCAACGTCCATGTCTCCGATCCATAGGTAAAGACCGGATAGACATAGCAGTTCAGCACACGCAATCTTATTGATAGCGATAGATTGCTGTTTTTCAGTATTTTCTCAAGATTGGTAAAGTTTTTCTTTACCAAGGCTACTCGTCTCTTGATCTCTTTAACACATCTCGCATTGTCGGTGATGAGACTACCTAGATAGTTGAAAGAGCTGACTTGGTTGATGACCTCATCCTTCAGTTTCTGTGTGCATACTGGACTGTCCATTTTGATGTTACCATACATTCTGTCTTCTTGCATTTTATGCTCAGACCTCTCTTCTCGCTCTCCTTCACAACAACATCCAGTAACCTCTGTAGGTCTTCTTGGGATTCGGCCATTAGTAATATGTCATCCGTGTATCTGATGTTTGTGATATTTTGACCGCCAACTCTGAAGCCTCTCTCGTTTTTCAGATGTCTCAGCATCAGCTCACTGAAGAAACTGAAGAGATCTAGTGACATGACACGCCCTTGTCGAACACCGCGCTAAACTTGTGTGTATTCACTACATTTCCCATTAATGCGCACACATGCTGATTGACTTCAGTACAGGTTTTGCAGAAGTCGAAGATCTTTCCTGCACATGTCTAGCTTGCCGAGGTCTTGAAAGAGCTGTGCATAACGAATTTTATCAAATGCTTTTGCGTAGTCAATAAAGCACAAGTACACGTCCCTCTGCATTTCTACAGCATTTTCTGTGATCATTCGTAGGACAAACACAGCATGTCTTGTCCCCGCGTCAGCAACAAAACCAAAATGTTCACTTCCAACTTCTGGCGATATCCTCTGCCTTGCCCCCATAAGCAATATCCTAAGAATATTACTAAAAATCTTAATGTTTTTTTTTGTTCAAATTTTAAAACAAATATGACACTTATTTCAAGAATTATATCCAGGATGTTGAATGGGTCTTTTTCCCCACAATCATAGCAATATAATACCGATTTAGGATCGAATAAATGCTTCATCACCAAAAACATCAACCTGTAATTCCTTTTCATATAAAACAAGAGCAAAAAAAATATAATTTGCTGTTAGAGTATCTGTTTGTTCACAACGAAATGTTTACTAAACAGATTTATCCAATTTTTGTTTTTGAAAAGTTAAGTCAAAATAGAAGATTTCATCCACTGATTGAAATGATATTAGATTAAGCAAATGATCATTTTGAAGATTACAAAATGCATTTCCTTATTCAATCACTTGTTGATATACTCTGCAGAGTTCAGTGGATGGATAAAGTGGAACTTATGGATAAAACGTGCTATTGTTTAATTCTAATTAAAGATTACAAAAGGAAATGCTTCTATTTTTAGTGTCAGTAATATTGTATGGGTCAAACGGGAAGAATTTTTCTTGTTGTTAATTCATTTTCATTTTGTTGACAGTCCAAAAGAAAATATACTTTTTTTAATTTATATTTCTTTTTATTGATATTGCAATTTTAAAGACTGCTAATCGCTGTTGAGTAATAAAAGGTAACATTTTTCTGATTATAATTTTAAATGGGCGGAGTAAGATACTTCTCTAAATATAGTTTTAAACCACTTGAATTAAAAGTCATTTTAATAATCCAAAATAAAAGTTTTGTGACTATCTAATGAGCATTAATAGCAGCTGTTGAATCTAAAAATAACATTGTTGTCATCTTCTACAACGAGAGAAACCTTATATTTTTTATTGAGAGCGAGTTGATCACGAAATTCTTCAAAGAACCCGTAACTGCTGTTTAGTGGTCGAGCGGCATTTACAACTTGGTTTCCAGTAAGAAGTTATTTTCTCATTTTAAAACCAAGATTACTTTCTGTTGACATTGTATATGTATCCTTATAAAAAAATCAAGCTATTGGCAACACTGTCAGTATAACCATTACTCAATTCAGGAAGATTTTTGAGACAAATAGCATGATTTATCTCTGGGTTGTGGTCAACGCTAATGTAATCAGCCTCAACGCGAAGTAATTTAAGAAGTCAATAAGACACTATTTAAAATCCCTATGTTATCTGTAAGAGTACCACCATGTACTCTTTTGTTTGCTTGCACATCAAGCTCTTCAAATGGCTTCAATATATCGTAAGGAGTTGAAATCTGAACTATCAATAACAAAATTGTGTCTTGTTTCTTTTGATATTGTCCATTTTGAGGCACGTTTATCGATGTCATGAGGTTTATTAATACATATTTGTATCGTTTGCAATTTTGGGGTGATCTTATCATACGTATTAATAGATTAGATCATTTTCACATATTTAGCAATTCGTCAAATTCTATTGATAAGGTTGATGGAATCTCCTTCAATTATGATTATTTATTTTTTGGATGTGACCTCAGTAACTCTATTATCTAACCACCTTTATTCTCTATCATTGTTGCTTTCTTGTTGAATTTGCCATTTAATTTGTTATCAATGGTTTCACCTGTTTTTGATCCAATTTTACTAGTCACTTCTTCATCGGCATTTGTTAACGCCTTCATTGACAAACCCTTCGTAGCTTTTGATGTTAAGCAAAAAAGAAAATGCAAATATATATATATATATATATATATATATATATGACATTAATACCTAGCAAATAAAAATTGACATATAATTGAAAAAGATAAAAAGACTGAAAAAAAGTGAAAAGTGTATTCAAAAAATGAATAGTAATACAGTTAAACCAAGAGATGAGTACAAGCAAAGTAAAGGATACAATAACAACTGACAAACCTTTCTTGTAGTTTTGTATTTTCAGCTCTCAGAAGCATAAGTTTTGCTTATGATTGAGCAAGTTTGACTTTCAGCTCTTCATTTTCTGCCTTGAGCTGTAACAGAAAAAAAAAATGTGAAATTTAGGAACAAAAGTGCTTTGAGTAACAGTCATTACAGTGGAATCCTGCTATAACGAACTTTCAAGGGACCGAGAAAATAGTTCGTAATAGCGGGAGTTCGTTATACAGAAGGGAAATTTTTTTATGAAGAATTTCAAGGGAAAATGGCCCAGAATGCTTTTT
>RDPX01000056.1:3323664-3341127 GCA_003991215.1 Morbakka virulenta
TACGAATTTCAGGGAAACCAGTAAACCTTGGAGACGGTGAGGGTATGCAAGTTCCGTGTGTGCTACAATTTGAGGGACAGATTAGATTCATTGATACATTAAAAAAGAATCTTTGATGAAATGATTCAATATTGCCGGATATTATTGTCTTTTTTTCTTTTCACATCAGTTAGTACAGTACAGTAGACCGGACATAACAGAGACACAACATATGCCTGGCCATCATAACACCTTTACACTTCAATTAGACTGACAGATTAAGGTTAACGTATTTTTTCTATCTGTTTTAACCACACCCGATCACGGTTAGTTTTCTCAAAAGTTCGTTGTACAGGGGGTCTTTGTGATGAAGGGACCAGGAATCTGGTTCGTAATAACAAAAGTTCGTTATACTGAGGGTTCGTTATACAGGGAGTATTTTCGGTAGTATTTACTTGCCAGAATCCAAGAGACCGGACTTTTAGTTCGTAATAGCGGGAAGTTCGTTATAAGCGGGATTCCACTGTATAACAAAACTGGATACATATGTTGGTAACCATTTTATTAATTCAGATAGTTTAACACTTGGAAATGGTGTTGGTAATAACCTACAAAAAACAGCATTAAGAAAGATAAGAAAGTCAAAGGTATGTATGAAGAGGAAAATATTATACAAATTGAGTACAACATTATTAATAATAACAATAAGTTCTATAAGAATGGGAAGATTGGAAGGATAAAGGTTTGTATTTTTACAAGGAAAGTTCTGTTTAATTAAAACTCACCAACTCTGCCTAAGCAGGAAGTAACAGTCTTGTTAAATTCTACTATTTTTATAATGAGATAAAGATGTTTAAATTGAGTGATGTGAAATAATAGTCAATGTAGTTTTGAATAGAAAAGAAAAAATAGGTTTGTTCTCTAACTATTCTTTCAAAGATATTAGTAATACGATATGACAATTTTCAAAACAAAGATTATATATATGTGTGTGTATGAGTGTGTGTGTCTGTGTGTGTGACTACTTATTGCTTGAGATGTAAAACAAGGAGTGGGATTTTAATAAAAATTACGATACTTCAAAGAATAGAAAGAAAATGCAGAGATCTACTTGTTTAGCTTGTAATTCTAAGAAGATTAAGATTTTAAGGCAGCTTGGAAGATTTATAGATGTTCAAAGGCATTTATCAAAATTAGGTGCATTGCATATGGGTGCACCTAACCTAAAATATACTACTATTGTGCTCCTGGAACTAAGCTTAAAGAAAGACTGTCATCAAATTATGCATCTTATCGAAAACCCAAAAATAAAATTGAGGCGATTTCCCGTCGTCATGATATCGATTCAAAAAATTCAAAGAATTTTTTGCAAAATAAACATAATTTTGGGTATAACAGCTGTATAGGGAATAATGATAGTAAAGGGATTGTTACAGCAGGGAGTTTCAAAAAAAAGTAAAATGTTTTCGAGTTAAGAAAACTGGCAAGAAAAACTAGCTGATGAATTTCATACGCCCATAAGGTGTAACTTTATTCAACGGAGTGTTATTATGAATCAGGTTAATGAAATATGATGTTCTGACATTGCTGATATGCAAAATTTTAGTAAATGGAAGAAAGGATACAAATATTTATGATTGGTTTTAGATGTGTTTAATAAATATAAAAAGGTGGAACTTTAACTGAAGCATTCAAAACTTTCTTTAAGTAAGGTAGAAAACCGCATTATTTATAGCTCGACAAGGAAAGAAATTATATAATTGTTTGAGCAAGCAGAGCCAGCGAGAACACTATACTACAGTGGCAATTATTTTGTTGTGTAACATATTCTATTGTACACCCCAATCTATTGAATAGTATTAATACTGTAAGTTGGATACATGTGAAATTGCCAGAGCATCAAAAGTGTTTAATATTTCTTAGTATTTTTAATTTTAGACACTTGTAATGCTCTGGCAGTTTCACATGTACCCAACTTACAGTATTAATACTATTCAATAGATTGGGTGTACAATAGATCATGTTACACAATATCAACAAATTACGGCTGTAGTTTTGTGTTATGAAAGGTATTGGAAGGTATTATATTGAGTAAAAATTGGTAAAATGTATAGGTTTACAAGGTATGGTGTATAATAGTATTTGAAAAGTGGCAAGAATTTGAAAAGAAACATCCAAAAAGGTTGATAGGAAACTAAAAAATATTTAAATAACCCGCCATGCTGTTGTAATTTGCAAAAAGCAAATTGTAAAATGACTTCATTTCATTATATTATCCAGCATGAAGGTCCAAAGCCCTCTCTACTATTAATGCACATTTAATGCAGGTTTACTCACAAAGGCATAAAAACTAAATGCGTATTAACATTAGTGTTAATACACATTTAGTTTTTATGTCCAACTTTCCCTAATTAGGAAAAGTGGGATGGTACAAATTTTTGGTTGCTTCTCAAGTTCTTATTACAGATACATAACTATATTTTAGGGGTTGGCTCACTCGAACACTTGTGTTGACGCTTACTTCCTGGTAGCACTTAAAGGACTTGTTGGAAAAACATAGTATACAGCTGTATTCCACTGAGAATGAAAAGAAAAGTAGTGTTTGTAAACGGTGGAATCGAACAATTTAAACCAAGGTGTGGAAGCAGTTCACAGCTCAAAGTATTACACAGTATTTAGGTACCATTTTTAAATTGGTAAAAGAACACAATAACACAGTTTGATAAGAATGACACACGTAGAGGTTTCAGAGAAAAAGAAAAAACGTTTTGGGTATGTCAATTTATAAGGGGATTTGAAACTCGTAATACTTAAATTTAATTTAGGTGATAACGTAGCAGTGATAGAATATCACTTTACAAAATGAAAGTGTTTAAGAAGGGCTACACCTCCAATTGAAGTGAAGAAATATTTCTGATTGATAAAATTAAATACATTAATCCTGTCACTTTTAAAATTAAGGATCTCAATGATGAAGAGATAAAACGGAGTTTTATGAACCTGAACTACTAAAGGTAAAACGAGAGGTATTTACAATTGATAAATTTATTCGAACAAAGAAGAAACAAGTATTAGTAATATGGAAAGGATATAGCAAGTCCTTAGCCCCGTTCTACGATCCCAACATCGATTAATCGCGATCACCATTAATGCTGCTGTTAAATCTGCAACAAAATCATCAAAGAGATGCTTCAATCTGAAGAAAGCCAAGTGGGACTAGTACTCAAACACCGTCGACGAGCTCTTGAATGACACTGAAGCAACACCAAAAAAACTATGCCAAATTTGTCAAAGCCAGGCAGCAAGATCCCGCACCTCTAAGGGATGCAGAGATGGATACGTAGCAGGCATCAGTAAAGAGTCATCCAAATTGCTGAAGGGGTATGAGAGGCTGTACAACACAGACCCCTTCTCCGAGAAAACACTGTTATTGGGGGAAACACTGATAGGCTTGCTTGCCAAAAGAAAAGAAAGAAGGGCAAGATCTATTGAAAACACAAATATGACGAAGAACAGTAAAAAGGCATAGGCCACCATAAATCGCATCAACGGGGACAATGTTACCCCTCTTTCAAATTCACATATGTCACTCCGAACGATGTGGCGAAACAGCTTGTTACCAATGGCAAATCAGGGCAATGTTGTAAGCCATCAGGTCTGCAACATTCCACTTTGGTACCGAAAAAGGACCAGAATATGTCGTTCTTAAAAAGACCTCTCATAATGGAGGAGTTTCTAGTTGGTCTGAAAGACCAAAAGAAAAGTAGAGCCCTGGGCCAAGATGACACTCTCACAGAAATGTTCACCAACCTCGCTAAACTTGCATTAAACTGGCTTTTGGAAATGCTAAACCAATGTCTCTCCACATTCCAGATCCCAGCACTATGGAGAAAAGCCAATGTAGTAGCCATTTTAACGCCAGGAAAAGATCCTATGTTTCCAAAACGCTATAGACCAATATCACTGCTATGTATAACATACAAGCTGTTCGTAAGACTGGTTCTCAAAAGAAAAAACCCACTGATAGAGGAAATCCTCATTGATGACCAAGCTGGTTGTCGTCAACGCCGATCCTGCGCTGGACAACTTCTCTAGCTTACTTAGTGCTCATTGAGGACGGGTTCCAACGGGTTCTAACTCAAACTAAATGCTGGTGTTACTTTTGTTGATCTGACAGCGGCATACGATACAATCCAACATCAATTGATGATCAAGACAATGTACGACATGATGCAAGACCTGAAACTTTGCAGCATCATACAGAGTCTACTGACACATAGAAGGTTCTATGTGATCATGAATGACAACAAAAGCCAATGGTTTAGTCAAAAGAATGGACTTCCACAGGGAAGTGTCCTTGCTCCATCACTTTTTAATATTTACACCAATGATCAGCCAAAACCAGCCAACTATGAAAGTTTCGTCTATGCAAATGATCTGTGCACAATTCTGACAGACAATATATTTATTATCCAGATTATAGTAGTCTTTTTTTTCCAGTTACAAGCAAACAGTACAACAAAATTGAAAAGCAGATGGTATTAAATTAAATGTATTAATGTGTTTTAATATGAAAACCAACAAGTATATCCCATGTACATCTCTGAAAAAATATATGAACATCAGATAAACTCATTATTGATTGTAAATGATAAAAACAAGGATTTTGTTCTAGTAAAAGATTTCAAAAAACGCTAAATATTCTCAACCAAAACATCAAGAGAGAAAGCAATTCTCCATGTATTATCTTTCGTGTTTAATTTCTAAGAGGGTGTTAGAAGATCATAGAAATAACTGTGATTAATAAATGGAGCACAAGCTTTTAAGATGACTCGAAAAGACAATAATATTTTGAAATTCAACAATTGCCATAAACAATTATAAGTACCTTTTATTATTTATGCTGATTTCGAAGCAGTAACAAAGAAAGCACAGGGATGTCAATTGAATAATGAACATTCATATATTGAATCTTGTCAAAAACATACTAACGGTGGCTATGGTTACAGAGTAGAATGCTGCTATGACGATAAATACACAAAACCAAGTGCAGATCTAGAGAGGCAAAAAAGAGGTATACAAATTCATGCTAGATGAGATCAAATATTGAAAAAAGGTTATAAAGCAATTTTAAAAATCATTGAGGATAAGATAAATAGTTCAAAAGAATTTCAAAAGGCTGATACATGTGAAATATGTGAAAAGAAATACATACTAGACGTAAGTATTCGAGATTATTGTCATATCAAAGGAAAAGTTAAAGGATCAGCTCATCAAGAATATAATTTAAAACTCAAAATTAATCCAAAGAGATTTAAAATATCAGTCATATTTCACCATCTGAGAGGGTATGACAGCCATTTGATAATATAAGAGAATGGTCAAATAGTTGAGAAACACATATACAAAACAAAAGACGAAAGACGAACATCAAGGAATTACAAAAAAAATGGAAAAATATATGGCTTTAAGGTTAGGTAATCATTTATTATTCATTGATAGTTTTTAATTTATGTCAAAACGTTTATATTTGACTTCAGTAACCTTCTTAAAGAAGCATTGAAGTATACTTCTAAAGGATTCAATAATTAACAAGTACTGGAAGTAATAAAACAAAACTATGTTTATCCATACAATTATAGTGACAGTTTTGTGCAATTCAATGATAAAAGATATGAAACTAAAAAGAATTGTACAGCATATTAAACGATGAAGATATTTCAGAAGATTATTAGCATGCTCAGAAAATAAGGAATATATTTTGATTTTTTTTAAATGGCATAATATCACAACTCGTACATAAATTTCCACATCTCTTTGCTCACCTCTATGTTTGAAAACTTCAATAAAACATGCATACATTAAAAACTAGATCAATGGCTCAGATTAAATAAAAGTTGATGACAGATATTGATATGTTCCAGGTTTTTTAAAAAGGGATGAGGGGTGGTATAAGCTATATAGCCAATGGGATGGTAATACAAACAATAAATACATGCAATAGTATGATGAGAGGGCAGCTTTAAAGTATATCATGTATTTGGATGCCAACAATTTAATATCAATAATGATAAGCTAACAAATGCCAAAAATTCATTTGAAAAGGATTCCTTCAAGCCTTCAAGATGTGACAATAGTGAAACTTGCAAGTAAACCAACGTTTGCAGGTAGTATGGTTTTCAGTAAAAAGTTAGTAGCTGTGCATAAGATTAGGCCAGCATATGTGGGTATCATCATTCTTGATCTTTCTAAGATACTAATATATGGCTTTCATTACAATTAAAATAGAAATAGACAACCCTCCCACTAATATTTTTAAAATTATGATGGGCATGATATTACCAGGAGGATAGTGTCCTGCTGGCTCGCTCGCATACCCAAGCTATGCACCAAATTGGTTAGTAAGTTTCCAAAGCTGTGTTCATTATAAAACATAGAATATGTGAGCAAGCAACTTTACACACACACACACTGAAGTATACCGGAAGGTTGAATTTAAAGTTATTTTGGCAGTACCTAACCCACCCCTCCCATAATTCTATCTCTAACTAATTTTTTTAGCAGGTTCTGTTAGAATTGTTACACTGTCATTACTACGTAGGAAGCGCATTTAACTATTATATCTCTTTACCAAATTTCAATCGAATATCTTGAAAAGCCAGGTCGTGCACTCAACTTTGTTGCTGAATAAACATCAACCATCTGGTACAGGATAAAACATAAATTTTGGTGGGAAAACAGTTCAAAGAAGCACGGATTTCTTGTAACTGCATACGGGTGTCCTACAGGACGACACGCTTGCACCATATTTGTTCGTCATAGTATTAGACTATGTTATGAGAACAGCAGTTAAAGACAACGAACACCTTTGCCTCAACATCTAAAAGATTAGAAATAAGTGTTACCCAACAATATAAGTAACTGACACAGACTACGTTGATGATATTGCACGACTTTCCGATAGTATCAAGGATGTTCAAGCACTATCATTACTCGTTGCTAACTCTGCAAACAAAGTAAGTCTTCAAATCAACGAATCTAAAACCAAGTCTTCTGTTATAACATGGAAGACAACCCAAGATTAGCAGTAAATCAACACGAGATTGGAAAAGTAGATGACTTCCAATATCTAGGTTCGTGGATAGAAAATTCAGCAAAAGACCTAAAAATAAGAAAAACAAAGGCCTGGGCAGCAGTACGAAAACTAGACATTGTCTGGAAATCATTGCTACCATAACAATACAATTTCTTTTGCGTTACATTTGAGAATATACTTCTCTATGGATCAAAAAAATGGACCCTGCCAAGAAAATTAGAAAAGAAAGCTAATGGTTGCTACATTCGTATGCATCTCCACATTAAGAACATCAATTGGAAGCAACATGTTACAAACAAAGAATTATACAGAAGTCTACTCAAAGTTACTGATACCATTAGAATACGCCGACTACGCCTCGCAGGACACTGCTTCAGAAATCCAGAACCTGCAGCGCTCACTGTGCTGCAAAAACCGCGCCGTGGTTATGGAAATGTCGGCCAACCTACACTGGACTATGCTACTCTGCTCCAGAAAGACACAGGTCTTCCAATACCCGATCTCCAGAAATCGATGAAGAACAGAGACTCGTGGAAAATGGTGATCATGAGCTTAGGTGCCCCTGATGATGATGATGAAGTTCAAAGATGAAGCAGCAAGTGTTCCAATTGTTAGGATTGTTGGATTGCGATCTAAGGTATATATATATATATATTTATAGTAGAGATGACGAAAATGTTGGAAAGACTGCTAAAGGTATTAAAAAGAATTATATAAAACTTTAAAAAAAACAAAAAGACGATAAGATGTTAAAATCATCAACTTGGTAGCTATGAAATAAACAGTATTACTCAGTTGTCTTGATGCCAAACGGTATATTAATAAAAAAGGGTATAACTAGCCATGGTTATGGGTATTATAGTATATAAGAAAATGATAAATATTAAAATAATAACCTACAAAAGAACAACACATTCTTTTTTTGATTGTTTATTAAAGTGACATGCTTAACAAAGTTAACCAATTAATTTTTCGAGTAACAACACATTCCTTATTTTATTGTTAATTAAAGTGGTATATTTCAGTATCTTGAGGTGATCTTATTGACAAACTCAACCGATAAAACCTTTCGAGTAAACCACAAATAACCACAAACTTTACTCAAGAAGTTTACTAAGATGTGATGACGTTCTATCATTGTATGATAAACATTATTGTATTGTCATAACTCTAAGAGCAGCTGAAAACTTCAACTGACCTTGAATACAAAGCAAGTTCAAACACGTTTAAACATGACAGTAGAGAATCCCTTAGTTCTGAGATTTTGGACACATTGAGATTATGAATTCAAAAATAAAACAATTAAGTGGTAACTATGCCATGAATTAAATTAGATGATCAACTACCAGCTACTGTATGATTGACTAACCTTAAAATGATTTCTATAAATGATTTACATAGAATGTTTTAGCTATTTGATGGTTCATATAAGATGATTAATATATGATGATTGTTGTATTGTATACAACTACTTACAATTGTAACAGCTGGGCAGCTCCAAAGGCAGCTCCAAAAGTTTGATGACTGTCATCGAAAATATCTAGCAAAGGATCACAGGACACAAGCGTCCATGCAGCCTAATCTCACTCCACTCTCTAAGAAAGTGGCTCAATATAGATGGTCAATGTTCGATTGTCAATGTTTGGACAGTTATTTTGAATGCCAGAAGACACCTAAGCCCAAAGGCCTTAGAATTTGCTGTAGTGGGATCCAACAAATACAAGGCACGCAAGGAAAGCCATTGCAAAAATCTACTTAGTGTACTAAGAGTAGACCTTATAGATGCGGGGCTAGGAATTCTAAGAACTGTAAAAAGACTATTGGAGCTAAGAATGTTCGCTAAGGATAAAATGCAGTGGATCCAAATGAAGAAGGACTGATTGAATCTGTAGGAAGTATCTACTACTACAGATGCAGTACACATTACATCATTGTCAATATCATCACCACACAACTACTGTAATTATGTTATGATAACAAATGTATGCAAAACAAAATGATTTTTATTACAAATTACAATTGCATGATACAGTAGTATAGTAGTTCGGGAAGTAGAGCACATGTTTTATAGAAAAAAATATAATATGTGCTCGTACTGATATACTACTGCAAGGAAGTATCTTGCAACTCAACCGATGAAAAGATATTTAAAGATATTACATACCTATATAAACAAGCCTTAATCTACTGTAGGTATAAAACCTCTGTAAAGCAATAATAGTCAAAAGAGAAAAGAAATCACAATATGATATGGGTTAAGCCTTTCTTTAGTAAAGGGTTAAACCAAATTTTTTAGTAAAAAGATAGGTATTGTAATATAAATTTTAAAATTTTCATTTTTGTCTTCAAGAGGAAGTTAGCATTATCACATGCCTGAACCAAGAAGAGTTATTCAACAAGAGACGAATTAACTCCGAAGTGCCAACAGGAAAATAATTCTTACTGGTACAATTGCAACAATAACAACTCATTCCAAAGGACTTGTGCAATAAGTTCTGTGTAGTGAATATTTTAAGTATATGTGCCTGAAGATTGCAAAAGATGAGTAAATGTTTTAGTAGCTCAAAATAGTAGGTTTTCGCATGTACTTACATATATAAAAAGCTGTGTCTATGCACATATGTAAGTACATAGGAGCGCTACCCAGGGAAAAACACCTGGACCAATCCGGCCAAAATTTGCTTGCTTTTAGCATAATTGGAGGCTTTACTCTTTCATCTTTAATCTGACCCCAACATTTGTGATCTTTATTTTGAGCTTTAGATGACCTCAGATCTCAGATTTAACTTCATCCAAGAGACCATTTGGTGCTTATTGTACAGTGTTTTAGTATAAAATTTGTATTAAGACAGTGTACCGTGAGGACATTGAGTCATCTTTTATTCCAGAATTTTGTTGAGCTAATGAATTTCGCAACAAAATCGGTTGAATTTACATTTGAAAATGTTATGTACCATCACTTTGATAATGTGGCTATGGGCTCGCCACTGGCCTGGCTCTGGTTAATATATCGGTAGAATATTATGAAAAATAATTATTTGAGTCTACACAAAATGTAGATGTGTTTTTAATCATTGAGTCGCTGATGACAAGTTTTCCACATTTGAAAATGAAGACATTTAAAAGTACATGATACCTGAACAATTTTCATCCATCCTTTGTGTTTACTGTTAAAACCAGTGTGTTTCAAAAACCGACCTTCACTGGAAAATACGTACGATGCGTCTCTTTCTGCTTCACACAGTTTAGTTAAAATGGATATAACAAATACTGTCGACCATCGTGCTGTCAATATTTGACAGAAATTGTCAGAATATATTAATATAATTAAGCAAATTTTGTTGAGTAATGGGTATTATAACGATACTTTAGATAACGTAATTCGATACAAATTACCAAGTTTCAAAATTCCTATTAAAGAGGACCCCCAAATGTCCCCTGATCCCTCAAACTACCTTGGACAAGACTGGTTTCTACTAAATTTGAAAATCAAATTACCAGAACAGCTTTTGAATGTTATCGTGCTACTGCTCCTAAAGTTATTTTTATCTCGCGAATAATTCTTCGTCTACAAATGATGTCTTGTCTGCCAAAAGTTTAAGTATGGGTGTGTATAAAGTTAAATGCCGTTGTGATGGCAGGTAAGTAGGCCATGCATCCTTAAGGCTGATAGATTCCATAAAACATCAGGTGCCGAATGTTTTAAGAGAAAGACCCCTTGTTTGTGAACCAAAAAAACGATGCAAAGGTACAATCGAAATTTTGAATTCTTATTGTGCTAAAGCACAGTATCTGCTGTTAAACCGCCAATGCGGTGAAAATGTCGGAATAGATCAGTTCGAAATGATTGCCTCAGTTTAGTCTGCCTTTCACTTAGGAACATTAGAGGCAATTCATATTCCATTTTCATCACCTCCTCTTTGCAAACAAAAATAATTTTTTACTGTTTATCAATGCTTTAGACAGCCACTCACCAAACGTGACCGGCTTTTCGCGGAATATTACAAAATAATTATTGCCGGACCTTCTTGATTGTCTCATTATTTTCAGTGCTGAATTAAAAACACATTTGATTTCAACTTTCTTATTCTGGCACCTTTTGTCCTGTAGAGTGCCAGTGAAATAGCTATCGACCTAAATGATGGTTACTACTTTTCCTTAAGATACTATAATTTCAGCACATTTCAGTTTAATTTTATTTTTTTAGGAAGAAACATCGGATTTTTTTAGCTGTTACTGTACAGTCATCTTTGGTTTTACTTTAATTTTTTTGTTAAGGGTTCAGCCAAGACGTAACAGTTAAAATTAACATTTAAGCCAGAGTTCCACAATCTTGGATTCCAAGAATGCCATTATCATATATCAAATACGCCTTCCGTCGTTTATCGACATTGCGCTAAAATCCATATATTTAAGAGTTTGTAAGATCAGCTTTTCGTTATCTTCCTCCATCTTATTCTGTCTCTAGCTTGTTGTTCTAGTTTTGTATCTCCAATTTTTGGCAGGCCTTTCTCTGCTAATTGTGTATTAATAATCATTGAGATCCAAGGTGATTTTCGGTCTGCCTCTTGGCTTCTTTGAAGTTTTCAGAGCCTCTGCAAGGGCCTGTTTTGCCGGGATTTTTTCTGGCAGGCGTAACATGTATCCTAGCCACCTGAGTCTTCTTTCTCTTATCTTTTCGCTCCATTTCTTTATTTTCGACCTTTCATCTGGCCCAGTAAATAAATAAAGTTACTTAAAAAGAATTCAGGAAAGGGTAAGATTAAAAACATTAAAACCATTGAATATGCGCTCAACAAATTCAGCATACACACCAGGAAAAAATACCAGTATAATTTCTGGAAAAACATTTTTTTTTTACTTTACAGGTTGTAAAAATTATTTGGAAAGGGAAGATATAAACTATATGATACATGATTTAAGATATGTGCAAAAGTTTATTGCAAACTTTCTTTGAATAATCCAAATAAAATAAAACATCAGTTACTAACAGAACCAAAAATTCCATTTCAATCCAAACAAAAACAAGAAATCTAATACCTGTTGGCCTAAATACTGCATTAAATTCTCAAATAGATGCTTTATACTAACAATTAATAGCCTATTAAGTTCACTTAACAGCTAAATATAGCCATACTGTGCCAACCCAACAACTATTTCAATGTTATTCTTTGTCGTTTTTTATAAGAACCCTTAGAAAAATAGAAAGTGACTTAACAGCTTATCTCTGTCCATATGTCTTTAAACTCACAAAATCGTTTGATGATCAAGATGCCTCAATGTTGAAAACAGATTGGCGAGATCGGCATTCCTTTTTTTTTTTAATTCACATTCAGAGTGTTTTTAATACAATTTCGTGACATTCACCCCCATATCAACTGATCTCCATATGCCTCTACAAATACCACAGTCTGCAGATGGTTTTATTAGATCGTCTTTTACATGATCTTCTACTGTTCCTTTTTTATGCTCATTGTTATAAGCTCCTGTCAAATTGGACTAAAAGGTGTTTCGTGTTTTTATGTTCAATTCCCCAAATCCCCAAATTATATTAACAGCTCAAGAAGGACATATATGTGTTAAGTTTTTTAAATTAGGAGTTAAAAAGGAAAATGGAATTATATCATACTTAGGTGGCCATTGTTGAGTCAACCTACCCCCAATCCCAGATGTTACAATTTTCAAGACATGTCTTGAAAATTGTTAGTCTAGGTACTTTACTGATAAGTTTGCAGTCGAATATGAACTTCAGCGTTTTAAAAGAGCCAATACCTAAGATCTTTCGTCTTTTGTTATCTTTTTTTTCTGTATCAAGCATTGGCTCGAGGTATTTGCATTTCTTCCATGATTTATTTTCCTTTTTAGTAATATTGTATCATTCTGTATTGGTTTTGATGATAAAAGGGCTTTCTTCTTTCAACATCTCTGTCGTTATCCTTTCGATCTGATTAATATTAGATTCGTCTAAGCAAGAGAAGGAAATTGTATCCATATAATTTGTATCGATGGTGACTTTGTATACGTCTCTATCTATCAGCCAGTCTAAAGCAGACCATAGTTGCATGATGTAATCTTGTTTCACTGGTTTGTTTGGCGGTAGCTTGATAGCATATACTAGATGTAGAATGAAGACCAGTCCTATTGAAATGTCATCATGACCGAAGCTAATTGATGTGTGAATATCAGGGCCGGAATAATTACAGACTTTGACGTTCAGTGCTACATCTTTGATAAGAATATGCATCATGTGTAGTTCGCGTGGAGACAAAATATTTTTGAATATGCCTATGAGTTCTGGTTGCTTCACAGTGTTAAAGGCTTTGAACATGTCTAAAAGAAGGACAAAAATGTCGTATCTTTCAGAAATTATTTCTTTCTTTATCATTGTCTTTATGGCGTAAACTTGCTCAATAGTGGAGCGAGCACTCTGGTAAGCTACTTATGACATTGGAATGTGTTCTTTCAATCTACACCAGCATCGGTTTGTCAGCTCTGTACTTAGAGTTATTGTCAACGTGGACAAACGTGACAAAATGATGGCTCTGATATTTACTCGTTCAGTTTTCTCTAGTGCTTTTGCTAAAGGACTGAAAATAAATAGCCCAGGGGCTTCAGGGTGATCACCTGTTTCGTTTTTCTTGCTCAGGATATCAGATGTTACTGAATATACTTCGGTCGAAACATAACTGAGAAAGTGCACTTTCTCGCCCAGGTTGACCTTGTTATTCTTAAGATTTTCTGATGCTTTACAAATTTTCTCATAGGTGAACGTTGGATCCATTTATATAAGACGCCCATGAGGTCTAAATTCTTCTTCGTTTGAGTAAAAGGACTCTTTACGTATAATATGACATTCTCTATTTTTCTCGCTTTTTGAAATGATAGGGATTTTTTCTTCATCAAATATTTCAAGCGGCTTTTTGGGTTTCCTCAGGTTTACAGTGCAAATAGCTTGATAATATTTAATAATGGCGTTTTTCGATTTTTCAATTTCTACTAGCTGTTGGTCCAAACAAGGTCAACATGTGTACTCGACGGAACGTGTTGGAAAGCTGCGTTATTCCAAGTTGATATATGGGATGCACGTCTGTTATGCTAATGAGCAAAAAATTGAAATAACTGTTGGTATGTTAGTACGAATGCATAAAAAGTATCGTGAAAAGGGGTGAAAGAGGGACTGGAAGAGAAAATTGTCTTCGAACGAAATGCTATTGATGAAAATGAGAAAAATAATACTTTTGCCTATAATAATGAACAAAAATATTGTCCGAGCAAAAAATCTAAACGCTCAATACCTGAAATTTTTTGTCTATATATCCAGAGCTAAAAACAATGCAACCTCAAAGAAAATGATGTTTGCTAAAGCAACAAATCCTTACAACAGAGATCCATGGATAAAAATGCAAAATTACTTGGAGTGGCCGTCAATCAAGTTAACCGCACAACACAATCAAAGAAGAAATTTGTCAAATTAGTGCGTCAGTGCATTAGCAAGCCTCTGTGGTGGACAAGAATATGCAAGAAGTCAGCGTGACACACCTTATCAATGCCTTAGAAATATCCTTCTTCATAGCTCTTCCTTTACCAGATGTATCCATAAGCCTATAGCTAATCCCCGTAATTACTGTCAAAAAGTCACCAGTAAAGTGAGATCCTCTAAATCCGTGCTGAGCGTCAACAACAAGACAGAGTTTTTCTTAAATAGTTTTACAAGTGCATCGTTGATAACTAGTTTAACGACTTTATCAATGAAAGATCGCTTACAGATCGAAATTAACGAGTAAAAGATGGATCATCTGCATTCTTGAGAAAGCAAGACAGTCTTGTATTGGATCAACTACCAAGAGGAATGGAAATAAATCGTTCAACACCGAGTCGACAAAATATCAAAAATCACGAGAAAAGATACCTAGGACCATTGTGCTAGCCTGTGTGGGAATGATGGCAGCTACCTGAGATACCATTAGCTGTTAATAGGATAAGAATATAGTAATTTGTGTTGAGTATTTTATTGAAGGTCCAGAGGAAATGTGAAAAATTCCAACCATTAAAACAACAGTAAAGCAAGAGAAACAAGGTTTTTATCAATGTTTTAGTATTAATATATAGAGTTTCATTAACAGATTGTCAAAGGTAACAGGAAGAGTCATTTTGTTGCATTTATAAAAGCAAGTAAATAAGAAAAGACTTGGAGACTTGATAAACTAAGTGTAACAGAAATTTAATCAATAGAATAGCATTGAATAAGAAAAGTATGAAGGAAGTAAAAACTGCAATCCATATACAAAAGAGTTTGATTTGCAGCTTTGTATTTTTGAGGATAATGGGTTCTGAAATGCAAGGATAGAATGGAAAATAGTTCATGTTTACTAACTTCTTTGTTAAAACTAACATGAAAAAGTTAAAACCGCTACTCTTATGGAATTTAGAAGCAGATTTTCGAGAACCAGAGGCAGATAATATGTGAAGACGCTTATGTCTATCTGTATTAGGTGTGTGAGAGTACACAGTAAGTCGTATATGGTGCCTCTAAAGGTAATTTTAAAGATTTTCAGGCCTTAATTAGTTTCACTCTTTACAAAAGTTGGAGTGGACTTGGCTGATCTTTTGTATTTCGTAAAATGTCTAGAAAATGGAAAAAAAGTCACATTTCCTTGTACATTTGTTGCTCATCAAGAGAGTTGCACTTTGATTTAATTAAATATTTAACCAAACCCAATTTCATTTGTGGTTTAAAGAGAATGACAACGTGAAGAGAAACTCCACTTTTGATAAACTCAGATAATACAAAAACATTCAAGCTTGCTCATAAGTTTAAAACAAGCTTGCAAATGGCCATTTCGTATTATTCTTGACACAAGAAAGAAATATCATTTGGAGATTTAATCTAGAGAGTGCACATTGGTGCGGTGGGTATTATAAGAAAATGTTAGCAAAAGTAAAAGAGAGGTGAAAAGGGTTAGGATAATAATAAATTAACCTTGGATTAATTATCAACTGTTTTGACAAAAATTAAAGGAATATTTCATTAAAGATCTTTAAGTTATGCTTATGATGAGTTGGGTTTTCATAAATTGATCCATTCTCGTCAGCTTTGTGTTAGGGTATTATCTCAATTAACAGATATTCTAGATAGTGATGAGGAAGAAATTGGTGAAAACCTGCCATTAACTTTCAGGGTTCTAGGTATTTAATAAAAATAATGATGATTTTTTCCTGTTTGTTGGAAAAATGAGTAACAAAAAGATTCAAGAAGGAGATATTGCACTAGCAAAAGAGAAAAATATTAAAAAGAAACCAGTGATGGAAATAGTTTCAAAGATGATCAAAGGATAACATGGGTGTCTAATATTTGTCAAGATTCGTTTTAATGCTATATGTAAGAATGAAGCTTACAAAACACCTTTCTAAGAACAATTTTCTTTTGAAGATAGAAGGGTAGGAACTTTGGAAGATGAAGAAAGAAAGAAAATTAGGAAGGGCCAGAATGATGTTGTTAGAAAGAATGTGGGTACACCCAGGGTTAGGTCGCATCCCTCTACAGCGTAAAACGCACTTTGGAAAACAGTATTATGCTTGACTCTCATTTGGGCCAAGAAGGAGTGTATGCTGAAATTTCTATTCCCATGCCACTATTGGTCTTCAGTGGTATGTTCTTCATTTGCTTTTCATTTTAGAATAGAGGTAAATGTTTCTATTTGACCATTAGGCTTGAATACTTTCATAATCTTTCATGACGGGTTTCGGAGTGTTGATGATGTTTTTGCAAACAATTGTTCATGATTAAAATTTTGTCAATAGATGGAATACTATCATTATTTGTAAAATAAGGTTTTGCACAATTGATCAGTCAAATACAATACGTAAGTAAAAATTTATCTGGTTTATAGTTTGAGTAGTTTCAATCCAAAAATATGAATAGAGGGTCCCACGACAATATTCAATTCGGAAATAAAATTAGTTTAGTAAGTTACGATGCTTTTCAGCTGGTCACAAATGTAAAGTTTTTTGGATGAGTATTCTCTGTTTTAATATCTCCTTTAGGATCAATACTAAACTGGAGGCAAAAAGTCCCAGCAAGGCTATCTTGATGTTTAAAGTATCCAAATTAGACCACTTTTCACAGTTTGATGATCAACTCAAAAGAATTTTACAGCTCTGCAAGGTCTTGACTTTGGTTTGTATATATATATATATATATATACTCAATCTGCAGACAGTACTGTTTCTCCCTTTGTGGGCTCATCATATATATATATATATATATATATATATATATATATATATATATATATATATATATAAATCTTTCGATTCGGTTATCCGTATTAAAGTGCTCAATACATAAATGCAGAGCGTAATATAAGATATGATAAGTTGGAAAGAAT
>RDPX01000056.1:3356240-3384116 GCA_003991215.1 Morbakka virulenta
GTCCACCTTCCAGGCAATAATTCCTGCTCCATATCTTAAAAGGGCAACAGCCCAAGTATTAATTGCTTGAATCTTATTTCTTCCATTTAGACTTGATTTAAGAATTAACCTCAATCTCCTCTTATATTCTGTGATTACTTTTGACTTCATTTCCTTTTCTTTTATCTGGTCCAACTCCAAGACCCCAAGGTACATGTACCCATTTTCATCTACGTGCCTCATCACTTCTCCATTAGGTAAGTGAATTCCATCAAATCTAGCTAGTTTTCCTCTTTTCATTATGATCACCCCACATTTCTTTAACCCAAATTCCATCCCTATGTCTTTGCTGAAAAAATAAACAGTATTCACTATTATTATTATTATTATTATTCATTATTATTATTATTATTATTATTATTTCATTTGAGATCAGGCTTGCGAGGTGTGCAGACGTACACTGCCAAGCTCCTAAATGTTTCATGGAAAAAACCATAGCACAGCGGTAAGAAAAAATAGTATTTTATTACTATTCTTAAATCTACATGATATAGGTGTAGGGTATACTGTTGATATGATTGCTGTGTCGTAGGGAATGGATTGTTTCTTTTATTTTTGTTGTTGTTGTGTTTATTTCTTTGTCTATAATCCTTTTATTTTCCCAGTCAAAGGTATGTTCCTGTGTCCAGCAGTGTTCGGTTATTTCATGATTCTTGGTGTCACCTTGAAATTTTTGATAGATAGATAGATAGGTAGATAGATAGATAGATAGATAGATAGATAGATAGATAGATAGATAGATAGATAGATAGATAGATAGATAGATAGATAAACAATAACAAAAATGAATCGAGGAATAAGGAATTAGAGTGGACAGAAATTTAGAAAATATAGTGAAAAGATGAAATATATGACCATATGATAAATTTAAACCTTGGATAATCAGTCGATGACCATATCAGTTAGTTCTGGGAATTAACGTCTATATAACTTTTACGATATTGTTCCACAGCAGCAATGGCCAAATGCCACCATCAAGTTAGATCATGATGTTGCAGACCAGAGAAGAAAGATCTATATAAAATTTTAGAGAAAAGTCTAGATTTGAGCAAATGTATGAGAAGTATGAGAAAATGATGGAAAAGAAAATCGCACCCATCCTTGGTATCAGATGATTCTCACATGGTTCGCTACGCCATGTTACCTACCAAACTATCTGGGACGCTACTCCACTTAACTAACTATTTCATACCAATCCAAAAGGAAAAACATGAGAAGAAGAGAACAAAATAAAAGAAGAAGAAGGGAAGAAGTTAGTTGGTCTGACATAAGTTGTTTTTTAGGATGTCAAACCTTAAGTCGAAGGAAGAAAAAGCGCCATTTAAAAGTTTGTCAAAATGTTTTAAAATCTTTTTCACACAAGCACCTTGGTTCAGCATTCTAGAAAATAGTTTTCCACCTTTAGGGAGAAAATCATCACAGGGAAGTGTAGCACGGGCGATACGCAAAAACTCAGAGGAGATAGTATCATTGAACACATGTTCTGGAGTATTTCCAGACAGATGCGACATTCGAACAATGACAAAGGGGGAGTTGTATTTCTTGTCACCGAGTTTGTACACGAAGATATCGTTCTGGATGGCAAGTTCAAACTAAAGAAAGGTGGCATGGTGACCTTTATGCTCACATTTCAGTTGGAGTTCTTCCGGATAGATATCTCGGTAACTAGCTTCGAATTCCCTTGATCATTAATGCAATAGGCATCATTGATGAATCGCAAAGCGTTGTGAATTTAAATCTCCGGTAGTGATTGGTCCGTGAATTTTCGTAAAGTCAATTTCCCCCTTCGTCAAAGGGGGAAAGAGACTTTAACAAGTTTAACAAGTTCATCCAGCCCAGGCTTAGAATTTTCAACGACCAAAAAACGATTGTAGTTTTTATATAAAAAAGACTCCTTCGATGAAAATTTTCAATTTGATGGAAAATCTTATTGAAAATCAGGGAAACTAATTGACTAACCAAGATGCCGAAGCTACAATGAAGAGTACTTTACATGGTAAATAGTGCATTTTGGGGGTCTAGTACATGAAAGGTAGTGACAACTGTTTGCTAAAAACGGAGCGATTCAAAGATTTGCATAGCTCAACATTTGTATTAATTATCGTGTTACATGGTAGATAAAAATGTTTGTAAGTTTCAGAGACTGGATTACCCGATATGCCAAGTTCTTGAAGAAGCCGTAGACTATAAAGAAACGTTGTAACCTGCTCGTCTTTGAGTACATGGACAGTTCAAGAAACTCTCAACATTCTTCGTAAAAACCACATCTCAGCAGCATTTATCCGACTTCGTTTCTGTATTTACTGCCCTGCTTTCACATCCATATGTCAAAACAGGGGAAAGTGTAGCAGTTGAGTAAATTCAACTTTGTATTCATTGAGATATTTCTACTTTTCAGAATACCAGGCATGTGTTTAAATGCCTCCTTTGCAATCGCTGTTCTTCCTGTTAGTTCAACGCCGCTTCTACCATCCGAGCTCAACATACTTCCAAGGCAGTTGAATTTGTTAACCTGTTGTATCTGATCACAGATAACTTTCACTCTTAACCTGTTCTTTCTTTTTGCTGACTGTCATGCAAAACGTTTTCCTCCGATTGATACTCAGTCCCTTCGTATTAAAATGTTGGAGTTGCTTTTGTATTCATTAACATTTGCAATCTTACTTTCAGCCTGCAAACAACTGGCAGCTTGACGTCCTTCCAATACACAACAGAGCCACTTTCCAAGGTATTGGAAAGGTTTTGCAGCTTTTTCATTTGAGCATATAATCTTGATCTTGCCTACAATTATCCTTAGACACTTTTAGTTTTGTGTTACTTTACAGTGACATAGCTTACTCAGAATGTCCACCAACTTGTTACTCTAATAAACCTCCTCTGATAATAATACATTCAAGTTTTAAGTTTGGCATCACTAGTCCAATTTAAACCTCAAATTTAAACATCTGTAAATGCATCCTTAATTCATTTGCAGATACAACTAAGGTTGTCGTATGATACACATAATTTTGCTTCATAAATATGTGTGAGACTTGATTTCATTCCACACGTAGCGTGTAATAACTGGTCTAGATGTGGTAAACACTTGCGCGATAATTTTATTTGTTGACACTAAAATCTGACCCAGGATCGAGGACCTTCATATTTTATCTATTTACTAACTTTCTCAGGAGTGGACTGTCATTATAATAATTCTAAAATAAATGTATATAACAATAAAAAAAGTCATGTAACCACCATCCAATGACAAGAAATGAAAAACCATCAGCAACAGTATGATATTAATTAGTGTAAAGCCACAAAAGCACTTAAATTTATTTCCTTACAAGCTAAACAAATACTTGAAAGAATTCAGTAGAATTCAATCCTATCATTACTCTCCTGCTGACATGTTGGTTAATCCTTGCCAATTCTTAGGGATGATATCATCGATCGCAGCTTTGCAACGAGCTTGAAACCCAATAATAATAACCCCTCCCAATTCCTGTTTGACTCCTCTGCTTTCACGTTTTCCTTGTTTCTCTTGATCCCAGATCGAATGATGCTTTCAATTAGGGTTGGAAACCTTTTGCTGAATTTCTTAATTGTGATTGTGTGCTTTTCTTTTCCTCCATGAATAGAACAGTTTTGTTTTGTACGTTGAGAAAGACCTTCAAAAAGACTTAAGTGCACCGACAGATTGGTTAAGATAGAACGAACTTATTATCAACTGTAAAAAGGGCAAGACGGAAGCAATGATTTTTGGGACAAGTCAACGAATGAAAAAGTTGGACGATAACACCTAACATGCACAAAATAACTTCACACCTATTTCTACCACTGAACCATATAAGTACTTGGGACTTACTTTAACTACTTCACTAAGTATGACCCAACATCTATCGCAAACGATCAAGAAAGCTTCATCGACAATCCACCTCTTACGAAAAATAAGAAACTTTATGGATTCCAAAGCTATTCTCGCTATTCTTACATACTGTTCCTTGTCATTACGGTTCGACTCCTCCTTACATCAAAAATCGAACCTTACAACTTGAAACACGGGCGCAGGTGATAATTGGAAATGGCGAGAAGATACCTGAAACCAAATCAACCAAGAAAAAGAAGTTATGTACATTAGTCCACAAGTGTCTTTATTCTGATGAAGTGTTTGGTGAATTCGACGAATTCTATAAATGGAGGCAAGCTGACATTAACACCAGAAATAACAGAAATATTCTTGAAATACCGAAAATAAAACTAGAGATAGAGAGAAAATCTTGATACTGTCAGGGAGCAATTGTTTTCAATAAGCTCCCCGTCAATCTAAAAAAAGGGAATGATTTTAGAATTTTTAAACACGATTTGGGTAGAACAAAATATTACCCAGCCAGGAAGTTTCAGAGATGTCCTAGAAGACGTCCTAAAATATTTAGGATCTCCAGGGTATCTCTGACACTTTGTATGCCTAAGTGATGTGATGGTCTCATTAATACGATTCAGGTTGAACTTTCCACGAAGTCCACGTGATATCCTGGAAACGTCCTACAATTGCCTGGGCCTTCCCTGAATAGGATTCCTTTTTTTTACTCAACCCTATTTCGTATGGTGGTTGGCGCCACCGTCTCGGTTTTCTCCCGAATATTTTCCAAATGGAACCAGCTGTGAACTCAAAGCTTTTTTACTTTTATTGAGGCATATTTTTACAGTTTTACTGCAATTTTCAAGCGTATGTGATGACCCAGTCCAAGTTTATGGCCGTTTTGTCACTGGACTTTTGGTCAAAGTTGGCACTCGGCCAACATGTGATTTTTTTGACTGTGAAATTGATGGCATCATTCTTTTTCATCATTCATTGAAAAATGCATTTAAAAAGTGATCAGATTCATTTCAGGGCCATTCTGTACAAAAATTTGGTTCATTCTGGGATTTAAATATTTTGGCCAAAATCGCCAAATTCCAATGGCCAATAAATATGATGATGTCACCGATCGTCTGATGACATCATCACCAAAAATTTGTATTTTAATTTCTTTGGAGCATTGTTCTTCTGCCACCTTACCAAGTTTCAAGACTGCAGCTAGAATAGATCCTAAGATTTTAGGGGGCAGAATCCGTGCCCATATATTCGCTGACCAAAAATGCACCGTATAGAATAGGATAAAATTAAGGCAAAGTTGGCGCCTGATCTTGTTGTCATATGAAAGAGTATGCAAATAAATTCAAGCAAACCAAACGAGAGGAAAAATGAACAAGAGACTTTTAAAAAAATTAAAACAAAATACTTACAAAAAGTTTTTTTACAGTTAACTAAGGAAGAAATTTCCTTTTCCTTGACTTCCTTCTGTGTTTGATGTCTGGGCAGTCTCTCTTAATAGACCAGCAGTAATCAGCCATCATATTTACATCCCATCTGCCCTGATATCGCTGTTCCATCACTTTAATATCTTGGTGGAACCGTTCACCTTGTTCATCACTTATGTCACCCAGGTTATCAGGGAATCTGTCCAAGTGGCTGAACAAAAAATGGACCTTAATACTCATATTGCAGCCCAATTTCTGGAATGCTTTCAACATATTTTTGACATGGTCTTTGTAGTCTACAGACTTTTTCTTGCCAAGGAAGTTATCAATAACACTGACAAATGTGTCCCATGCAGTTCTCTCCAAAACAGTCATTGATAAAGGGAACTGTTTGTCATTCTTCATTTTCCTGATTTGGGGGCCGTCAAATATTCCAGCCTTCAATTTTTCCTCACTAAGGCCAGGAAAAGATCGTCGAAGGTACTTGAAACAATCACTTTCTTTGTTAAGGGCTTTAACAAATTGTTTCATCAGCCCCAATTTAATGTGCAGTGGTGGGAAGACTATTTTCTGGCGATCTACTAATGGCTGATTTATGATATTTGACAGCCCAACATCAAGAGAATCGCGATTTGTCCATTCCTGTTGCACCCAATGCTTGTCTTTTGCACGGCTATCCCACAGACATAGAAAGCATGGGAATTTGGTGAAGCCGCTTTGCTGTCCCAGCAAGAAATTTACCATTTTCAGGTCGACACAGATGATCCACTTATGGTCATCGTAGTGTATTAGTTCGAGCACCTTCTTTACGGCTTCATAGTTCTCCTTGGCTGTCACGGAATGGCCAATAGGGATTGACCCATACAGGTTACCATTATGAAGGAGAACACATTTGAGGCTTCTTTTGGAACTGTCAATAAAGAGCCTCCATTCATCAGGGTTGTAGGACGCAACACCTAATTTTGATAACAGTCCTTTGATGTCTACGCAAGTGACAAACATGCTATCTTCTTGAAAATAATGTCTAAATTCCCTGTCCCTATTTCGATAAAATGAAACATTGACACCCGGCTTCAACAGGTGCTTCTCGCTAAGCCGAGAAGCTAGCAATTCAGCCAGTTTCTTTGATAAGCCAAGATCACGGACAAGATCATTTATTTCACTGTGATCAAAGCATTCCATTTGAGTTGATGAGGTCAAACTTGCAGCTGGTATGTCACCAAAGTCAGCATCATCACTGTCATTTTGACTCTCCGATAAATGTTTTATGTCTATGTCTTCACCTTCATGTCTTGTACAGTTCACAGGAAGAAGAGAATGAAAAGATTTCTGGAGGGCATCATCACTAGGTAGCCCATGAAAAATTGGCTGTGGAAGCTCATTTGAATGTGGTATTGGTGGAATTGCTGATGGTACACTAGGGTAAACAATTTTATGCCTATTTTTGGCACTATATCCAAATGTCTTTACCACACAAAAATAACAATCATCAACATGATTTGTTGGCTCTCGCCAAACCATTGGCACTCCAAAATTAAGAGATCGTTTCCCTTCTGTCCATTGACGTAATCTGGTAACACAGGAATTGCAAACTTTGTGTGGAGCCCAGTTTTTGTCCTGATCAGCAAGTAGAACACCAAAGTATGCCAGATATGCCTTTTTAACGAAATCCGAGATTGGCTTTCTTTGAGATGGAAACGTGAATTGTCCACAAATATAACAGAAAGAATTTGGGTCGTTTTTACACCTCCTTCGTCTGCTTGCCATATTCAATCTGCATCACAAATAAATCGCTGAATAATTTCAAGCAGCAAACTATTCACAAATTGCTGAAGACCACTGACAAAGGAGTATTTGCATTATGTTGCCAAAATAGCCTCTCAAGAACAAACTCTGTTGACAGCTGTCACACTAACACAACCGATCCATCTCTTCTCAGATCTCAAGTGGAAACAGGAAACCACAAAAAATGCAACTGAATGACTGACTGACTGAAATGTCACCTTGTTGTAAATACTCAGCCAATTAGCGATAATAGGGAAAACTGCTTGCATACTATGTGAATGGCCCCATGAAAGGATTAACAAGGAACCAAAGAAATCCAGAGGTCAATTGTGATTCAATCAAAATATCAGCATCAATTAGATGAAGAAGAATGACAACAATAATATTTTAGCCCTCTTTATTGGTTTGAAAGGACATTCCATGACCAGAAGAAAGTTTTTCCCAATGCTAAAGCAGAATTTTTGATGAAAACTAGGTGTAGCATGGGCAGAAAAAAACTAGACGTGATGGGAACAAATGGATATCATTTTTGGATTCAGCACGAAAAATTGGTTCAGAAACACTTTTATTTTTAAAGAAAACATGAGAGTCCCAAAAATTTGTTCCCCTGTGTTATAAGAAAAGAACAGAACTAAAAGCAATTGTGTTTGGCAAAAGAAAAAGAGAAATTGGTTTGGAGGTTCCAGCCAAATACACGGCAGTGACAAACGATCAGAAATTTGCCAATGTTTTGTTTGATAAACTCAAAGAAAAGAACAAAGGGATTGATATTACAATACATGAACTGATTTTCAAAAAGATTCTATGGTATGATGATGATACGTTGTAGAAAAACAAGATAATAAAACTGTCGATGTAAGAGATTTATCATGTCATGAATCGTAAGCTTTTTCCGAGCTACGTTTCGAGAGATACTTCTCCCATCGTCAGGAGCCTGACGATGGGAGAAGTATCTCTCGAAACGTAGCTCGGAAAAAAGCTTACGACTCGTGACATGATAAATCTCTTACATCTATGGCTTCCTCTGAGTCCATAAAGTTCAGAATTTTCAGGATAGTTCTTTTTGTTTTCCTAGGTTATGTAGAAATGATGCGGAGAGCTTTGTGTTCAGCTGATGCGGAGAGCTTTGTGGTCAGTGAAATAAAAATAAATTTTTAATGCGCGAAACTCATCTTAAGGATAACTCCACTGTCACAATCGCGGCTACTCACGCAATCCGAGTGCTTTCGTCAAGGCTACGAAGCGGCTGTGTTGGCCTCCAGCGAGTCTGTAATAACCTTCTCAAATTTTGTTTCTTCAGTAATGGAGCACGTTGGTAGTCTCATCACATCCAGACGATACTTTAACATCCGTGTAGGTTAACAATTTCTACTAAGCCCCACGTTGGGCGCCAGATTTCAAAAGCTGTTTCCAGTCATTATTAAGCAGGAATACCTCTTGTTTAAAATATATTTTAGGTTCTTCAAATGAAATAAAAATCTACACTTTGTACTACAACGTGCCTGTTACTCCATGGCCATAAGTAAAATACAGATTATATAAGTGAACATTGAAACCTACTGCGAGCACGACTATAAATACGTGACAGACAAACCACAAGAGTACAAACACAGCGAACATGATAAGGAACACTTAAAACAGGTAAATCCTATTATTCTTATTATTTTTCAGTGTCCCTGACACTTCCGCTTATATTTTTTTGGAAAATTCGAATAAGCGCCCTTTTCTGAAAGTTGAAGGGTGGGCGCTTATACGACGGTGTACTTATTCGAGGCATTACAGTAGTGACATCGTCTCAACAAAATCAATGGAACTCTGTGGTTGAAAAAAAAACACATTACAGATCATTTTTTGAAACCTCTTTAACTCATTGAAACTCATTGAAACATTAATTAAGATTGATCAGTGAAAAATGACACATGTGTTAAATTTGTCTACCGGATTGAAAGGCTTTCACTATTATTACAACAACGTGAATAGTGTAGGGTTTCTTTATACTGGAAAGAATGAATATGTCTTTCAAACGTGAACATAATAATAAGCACAACTGAGTTGTTGTTCCTTGTAAAATTCCTTTAAAAGGTCGCATTGTACTGTCACTGTTGGACAAGTTACCAGGGAATTTTTTCGGTACGCTTGGTATGCGATAGAAAATGGGGAAAATTTTGAAGCCATTGTAAACAATAAAAAAACAGTCTTCTTTTTCAGTACAAGGCGGAATCGAACTACAAATAACTATGAAATTTGTTTAACCTCAAGTGGAAAAGCGTTTCATTTATATAATCGATGATTATAATAATTAGTCGATGATTCAAAACAAATTCTGAAAGAGCTTGTAGACCATTGAGAAAGTCAGGATTCTAGATGATGATAAGGATGAGGAAGTTGGCAACACTACAGATAAAAACAATAAAGAAGATGTTGAAATTATTGATTCGTTTTTAAATAATAATATTTCAATATTTGATCTGGAGTAATAAATATCTAACACAACTCTATTTATTTTGTACTTTTTCTTTGGATTGTTTTCCCCTGCAATACTAGCAATCAAAGCTGCGTTTTTAAGCGCTTAAGTTACAGCAGATCATAAATTAAAACACGTTCCCGAAACGATTACATTGCACATTGCATGTAATAAGGTATGGATCTTTGTGTATGTGGGTGCGTCTGTGAATTTATAGTCACAATTAATTTAATTGACACGATACTCTACTCTTGATATTTAGTAGTTATTAATTTGCTTTCTGTTTCGATTTCACTGCTTGACATATATAGCTTTTAGTCCTTTATCCATAGGAATATTTATTTATTTATCGACATTCTATTCTAACCTAAATATNGGGCGGAATCGAACTACAAATAACTATGAAATTTGTTTAACCTCAAGTGGAAAAGCGTTTCATTTATATAATCGATGATTATAATAATTAGTCGATGATTCAAAACAAATTCTGAAAGAGCTTGTAGACCATTGAGAAAGTCAGGATTCTAGATGATGATAAGGATGAGGAAGTTGGCAACACTACAGATAAAAACAATAAAGAAGATGTTGAAATTATTGATTCGTTTTTAAATAATAATATTTCAATATTTGATCTGGAGTAATAAATATCTAACTCTATTTGTTTTGTACTTTTTCTTTGGATTGTTTTCCCCTGCAATACTAGCAATCAAAGCTGCGTTTTTAAGCGCTTAAGTTACAGCAGATCATAAATTAAAACACGTTCCCGAAACGATTACATTGCACATTGCATGTAATAAGGTATGGATCTTTGTGTATGTGTGTGCGTCTGTGAATTTATAGTCACAATTAATTTAATTGACACGATACTCTACTCTTGATATTTAGTAGTTATTAATTTGCTTTCTGTTTCGATTTCACTGCTTGACATATATAGCTTTCAGTCCTTTATCCATAGGAATATTTATTTATTTATCGACATTCTATTCTAACCTAAATATGATCTAATTTGGAAAAAATATAAAGTCATGTGTAATATTTGGGGAATATTTCTATTCCAATTGGTCAGTTCCTTATCTGCTTTCATCCAAACAGAAAAGGTAGCTATTACCTTGAGCATTAACGAGGTCAGTTTTTATTTGTGCCGTGAAATCATCATACGTTTGGTTTAAGATGTTAATTTATCCTTTATTTATATTTTTTGTTTCAAGGATGTTCCACAAATTTTTCCAGTTTTATGCTATCGAAGGACTTTTTGAAGCCAATGAATGCAATATGCACAAGACTATTGAACTCTATTGACTTCTCAATAATTTGCTCCAAGGCAATAATTTGTTCTATTATTCCTCTTCCGTGTTGATATTCTGCCTGTGATGAGGAAAAAGAGACATAAAGGTCTCTCTTAATAATAGTCGTAATTATGCCGATAAGACGTGGCTCGAGCAGCTGATTGGACGATAATTTTCACACTCCATCCTGCTACCTTTTTTGTAAATAACCATAATCAATGTCTGTTTAAACTTTTCTGGTATTTTTCCTGTTCTTAGTATTTGTTTGTACAGGTGTAGGAGTGCTTTTGTAAGGGGCTCTCCGTCTGCTTTTCTATATTCAGAAAATATACAATCTAATCCAGCATTTTTTCCAAGCTTCAAATAGTGAATGTCATTTTCAACTTCACTTTTTAGTATTGTTGGCACTGGATCATCCTGGAACTCATCAGCAATACTATCAGATGGGGTGTCATGATACAATTGTGCATAAAATTCAGCCCAATGATCAAGATTTTGTCTTCATCGGTTATCATATTACCATTTTTGTCTTTAAGGCCCCAACTAAAATGTTTTTGTTTGCTTTGTAGTCCTTTTAGAGAAGCATAATATTGTTTGTGAGGTGGAGTCGTACTTACTTTATCAATTTCTTTTTGAATTTGTTTCAGACGGTCTTCTTGGACCATTGTTTTAGCTTTTGTTTTGGTGGCTCGGTATTCAGCATATTTATGCCCATACTCTTTCCTTGATTTATGTTTTTGTTTAATTGCTTCTTTCGTGTTTGTTGACATCCATTGATCAGATTGGGGTTGTTGAGGTGGCAATATTTCTTTTGCTGTTTTCAATATTCCACTTTTGATTTCATTAAAAAAATTTTCTGGTTTTGATACTTTGCGGAGGGCACTGAATCTGTTTGTAACTTTAAGTTGAAATGGTATCCTGGCAGTAGTGATCAGTGTTTCAAAGTTGTATTTTCTTGCAGTTGGCTTGTGCTTTGACAAGGAAAAATATGTTCTTATTTTAGTTCGTACGTTCCTTTGATCAGATATGTCGGGTACATTGGGAACTGTGCTGTCAAGGATGGATTGACGAACAGGCATCTTTCTGGTGAGAATGAAGTCAATTTGATTTCTAGTCCTACCATTAGGCCAAATCCAAGTATGAAGTGTTCTTTTACAAAATGTAGTATTTGTTATAAACAGATTGTTTCTTGTACAGAATTCTGCTAATTGTTCACTTCTTTCATTACTTTCACCAACAGTGAATTTACCAATTGCTTTAGGGTAGTTGTTGCGAAGATTTCCTACTTTCCAGTTAAAGTCCCCCATAACAAAGATGATCTCTATTTTGTTGCTTCAGTTTGATCATACAAGACGCTGATATCTTCATCAGGATATGTTGATGTGGGAAAGTAGCATTCAATAAATGTAATTTTTGAAAATTTTGTTCTCATTGTTAACACTGCTAGTCTGTAAGATATCGGTTGATAGCACAGGGCAACAATTTTTTGCCCCTTTAAATGGAGCAGGGCTAATGTTGATATGCTGAATTGAAATATAGCATTATTTTACAGTCACTACCAAAAGTTTAAGACCACTCATGGAAATACGTAGATTTCTCGGTATGAGATCCTATTGCATCATCCTACTGTTGAGATTACATCATACTCATTGTTTGTGCTCTGGTCGCTCATTACACGTTCTTCTTTAACACTGCGGACATCTGAATCGATTTTACTTTGGAATTTTTTTCACTTTTTATACTTCTTATTGCTACAAAAATGGGTCCAAAAAAGTCCTTCAGTGAAGTTCAAAGAGGTCAAATTGTTGCTCTGCATAGAGAAGGACTATCTGAAAGGTAAATTTCTACGAAATTGAAAGTCAGCAAAACTGCAGTCCACCAAGCAGTTAAAAAGTATCAGCAGTATGGCTGCTACAAAGACTTACATCGGAGTGGAAGGCCAAGAAAAACCACTGTAAGAGATGACCACCTGATGAAAAGGATAGTTACGAGGTCACCAATGAGTTCCATCAACAAAATTCGAGCTAATTTGGTGGAAAGAGGTGTGAGTGTAAGTCGCATGACTGTTTCCAGACGTCTTTCACACGAATTCGGTCTAAAATCCTACAAGCCTGCCAGAAAACCACGCCTGACACCGGTAATGAAGGCAAAACGATTAGCCTTCGCTAAGAAGTACCAGAACTGGACACCAGCACAGTGGGGTAAAGTCATGTTCTCGGACGAGTCCACTCTACAGCAGTTTGTGGTGAGGAAACGACATGTTCGCCGGCCACCTGGAACGAGATTCAATGAAAAATACACGATTTCTTCGATGAAACACCCTCCAAGTCAAATGATATGGGGTGCAATTTCGGAAAATGGAGTTGCTGGGTTGTATTTTTTGCCATCTGGAACAACTATGAATGGTCTGCGGTACGTTGAATTGCTGTCGGATAAGCTAAAAATTCACATGGACATACATAAATGTACTATATTCATGCAGGACGGTGCCCCTTGTCACCGATCAAAAGTTGCTATGACTTTTCTGACTGAGAACAGGATTCATGTTCTGGATTGGCCGGGCAACAGCCCTGACCTGAATCCAATAGAGAATCTGTGGACGGAAATGAAAGATAAAGTTTCCCAGAAACAGCCATCAAGTGCTAAGGACCTTGTGGAAGCGATAAAAGAAGTGTGGGTGAAAGAAATCTTGCAGGAATACTGCAGAAATCTAGTACACAGTATGCCAAGACGCCTGCAGGCAATAATTAAAAGTGGCGGTGGACCCACCAAATACTGAATATCAAGGAAACAACTATCAATATGGATGCAAATTTAATCAAAAGATACTGAAAAATATGAGATTTGTGTGTAAAGGAAATATTATCCACAATAAATCAGTTTTAATATAGATGTATAATCAGTTGTGTCATTTCAGAGTCAAAATTAAGGGTGGTCTTAAACTTTTGGTAGTGACTGTAGCACGTCACATCAAACTATTTTGATACAGTGCATTTCATATTTTGACTGTTGCTCAGTTGTTTTTAAAACATTGTCCAGGTTTGAGGAAACATTTTCCGGTCACATGTGCTTTTAGAACGATTGAGGTGTCTGTTTGAAATCCTTAGCTGCTTGCCTGGCCAGTTTGAAGAGTTAGTTAATGAGTGGTGAGATCATCAATGTGTAATATATTGCGTGATTGAGTGTTTATAACTTATGCTGTATGTGTGAAATTAACCCCTGTCAATCTGTAATGACGTCGATCACAGGTGGTGCTTCTTTCATGTATATATTATCAACTTTGTGTACTGCAATAATATCCCAGACCTTCTTACTGAAATAGAAATAATCTAGTTTAATCCAGAAAATTGAAATCTGTTCATTGGTAGTTCCAAGCAAACCTTAAAGTGTGTGTTTTTACATAATGAAAATAAGTATGGTTCAATCCCCGTTGCTCATTCATTTAGAGGAAAGGAGACATATGAAAGCATTAAAGTCCATTTGGAGCTGATTAGGTATACTGAACAACAATGAATCATATGTGTTGACCTAAAAGTGGTTCTTTTCTTCGGTCGACAATTTAATCAAAAGCTTTCATGCACTTGGATGTAACATGAGTATTAAATTATATTTCTTGCATAGTCATCTTGACAGATTTCCTGAAAACCTTGGAAACGTTGGTGATGAACTGGAAGAAAGGTTTCATCAAGATATTAAAACGATAGAGAAGTGGTATCAAGGTGGATGGGACCAGCACATGATGGCAGATTACTGTTGGAGTTTGGACAGAGATTGTATTGCTGTTTGCCATCGCAGAAAGTCTAGCAAAAGAGAGCTTAATTCTATTCTACTTAAAATATCCTTTGCTTTTGTTTTTGTTTCAAATGAATTGATCAATCATGAAATGTTTTCATTATTGAATTTGTTTTTCTTGGTTATGCTGAGCATCAATCTTTTCATACTTCTCTGGGCATAAGCCAGCTTTTCTTTAGAATGTTTAGCGAGGGACCATATCTCTGCCTCATTTTTGGTCCAGGATATTCTTCTACAGACACATGGGCAACTTCTGATATTTTAGAAAGGTGAACTGTCCAAACGGATCTCAGTCTTCAGTTCTCCTTTCTTCCACTTTTCTAGTCATGTCGTTCTCCTGTGTCAACAGTCTTTCCAAATACCTGCATTCTTCAACGTCTTCCAATTTTTTATCCATCAGTTGATATTTTATACATTTTCTGTCTTCTCGCAATTTCAATAACACATTCTTCTCTTTTTCATCCAATTTTCTTTTTCATCTATATTCAATCTATTTAATACATTTTTGAGTTGACTCTCAATTTCAGAACACAAGATAATATCGTCTGCGAATCTCACATCTTGTTTTTCCTTAGTTGCACACCTTTCAAAATCTCAAATTTTCTGTTCAGCATTTCAGGTATATTTTGTGCTGTGTCTTCGTTGTGTCTCTTTCATGATGTTGATGTACTTATCATGAGCACCATGTTGATTCAGTGATTCAAAGATTGCCTTGTATTCGATGAAATCAAAGGCTTTTTCAAAGAAAAGAATTCCATGCAGATGGAAATTTGATACCCATTGATCTTTTTCTCTAGAATGTTTATGAGTTTTATGAACAGTTTATATATATATATATATATATATATATATATATATATATATATATATATATATATCCTATAAAAACCTGGCTGCATGTGCGTGGCAGCGGCCACACCCTGGTAAGCCGCTTCAACTGGCGGGCTAAACGACATGAGGGTAGCCACCAACTTGTTGTTGGTGATAGTGCACGTCTCACACTAAGCACACGAAGTCGGGAAGCGGCAGATTGGCGGAAGAATCTTTTTATAGACCAACGGCAAGAAGGCGCAACCCTGCAAGCACATCGTGGTATGCTAAGGGCACAAAGAGACTTTTGATTACCAGTGGCTAGCCACTGGTGGAAGCCAATGGCAAACCACCACCGTAAATGCCAAGAAAATCATGTTGATGCACAAAAGAATATCCAACACCAACAGCGTGAAGGGGACTAGTAGCACTAGCACCTCGCTCGGTAGGGCTATCCATGTTCGACAGGTGGGCTCCGGCCTGGAATGTGAGGACATTGTACCAGCCCGGAAAACTACATAACATCAAACAAGAAATGCATAGGTTAAATGTTAACATGCTGGGGCTATGTGTAACAAGGTGGTCAGGCTCTGGTAGTTTCACCATGGATGGATACAATGTCATATACTCAGGCGGAAGCAGGCATGAGAAGGGAGTAGGAGTTATATTAGACCCTGAACTCAGCAAGTGCCTCGTAGGATATTGGACGCTATCAGAAAGAGTTATGCTCGTGAGAATCAAGGGCAAGCCCTTTGACATAAGCATCATACAGCTATATGCTCCAACAGCAGAAAGTGATGATGAATATATCGATCTATTTTATGAGCAACTAGATGAAGCCAAGAGGCAATGTAAATCACAGGACATTGTCGTAGTGATGGGCGACCTTAATGCAAAAGTTGGCAGCGAAGAAATCCCCCAGGCGACAGGGAAGTTTGTACTTAGAGAGATGAATGAAAGAGGAGAGCGATGGATCAGCTGGTGCAAAGCCAACAACCAGTGCACTACTAATACACTTTTCATGAATCCCGCACGACGCAGATGGACATGGAAAGATCCAGGAAACAAAACAAGAAATCAAATTGACTACATCACGATAAGCCATCGATTCCGGAATGCAGTAACGGATTCAAAGAGGTATCCCGGAGCTGACGGCGACAGCGAGCACAACCCCGTTGTCTGCACTATCAAACTTAAATTGCATAGGATAAAGCGTGCTACGCCGCATGCAAAACTTCAGTGGAACTTGCTTAGAGAAAGCAAAGAGATGAAAGAACGATATGCAGTTGAGGTTAAAAACCGCTTTTAAGTTCTTGAGAGCGAAGACTCCAGCAAGTGGGCAGTCCTTTAAGAAGCCGTAGTGGAAACAGCAGAGAACGTAATACCTCCAATCGAAAGAGAAAGGAAGAACAGATGGATGAAGCCCGAAATATTAACATTGATGGGAGAACGTCAAAAGGTACAACAAAGAGACTCAGATCAGTATCGGACGCTGAATCGCGAGATCAGGAGGAAGAGCAGAGAGGCAAAAGAAGAATGGCTCAATGACCGATGTGCCGAAGTAGAACGATACAAAGATTCTGATTCTACATCGATTCACAAGAAAATCAACAAGCTAGTAGGAAAGCGATTATGCTGTGCAAGCGGCTGTATCAAGGGGCGAGACGGATCTTTATTTATGGAAAAAGAGGAGCTCATGAAACGATGGACAGAATATACAGAAGAGCTGTTTATGGACAACAGAGGTGGAAAACCAGATATCAAGAAACCTCTCGACGATCCCAAGATACTGAAAAGTGAAGTTCGAGCAGCCATTAGGAAGATAACGAGAAACAAGACCACGGAACCAGATGGCATATGCATCGAAGCCATCCAAGCCCTAGAAGAATTTGGAGTAGAGAAGATAACAGATATCCTCAACGAAATCTATGACAGCGGCAAAATACCATCGGATATGTCAAAATCTATATTTATAGCCTTGCCTAAAAAAACAGGGACAACAGTATGTGAACTGCAGAGAACCATCAGCCTCATGAGCCATATCACCAAGATCCTTATGAGAGTAATCATGGCAATAACACGCAGAGCATCCAGACCAGAGATTAGTAAACATCAATTTGGATTCGTTCCAGACGCAGGCACACAGAATGCCATCTTCATTATGAGAATGCTTTCCGAAAGAGCGATGGAGATGCAACAAGACCTGTTTNGGAGTAGAGAAGATAACAGAGATCCTCAACGAAATCTATGACAGCGGCAAAATACCATCGGATATGTCAAAATCTATATTTATAGCCTTGCCTAAAAAAACAGGGACAACAGTATGTGAACTGCAGAGAACCATCAGCCTCATGAGCCATATCACCAAGATCCTTCTGAGAGTAATCATGGCAATAACACGCAGAGCATCCAGACCAGAGATTAGTAAACATCAATTTGGATTCGTTCCAGACGCAGGCACACAGAATGCCATCTTCATTATGAGAATGCTTTCCGAAAGAGCGATGGAGATGCAACAAGACCTGTTTGTATGTTTTATCGACTATAGTAAAGCATTCGACAAAGTAAGACACGAAGCAATGCTGGACATATTGCAATCTCTGGACATCGATGGGAAAAATATTAGAATACTGAAGAATTTATACTGGGAACAGACAGCAGGAGTACGAGTTAAGAGCGAAGTTGAAAGATACTGCGAGATAAGAAAAAGTTAGACAAGGATGTGTGCTATCCCCAGATCTGTTCAATTTATTAAGTGAAAACATTATGAGGGCCATTGAAGAAAAAGAAGGGTTCACTGTAGGTGGATACAACTGGAACAACATTCGATACGCTGACGACACCACCCTCGTCGCAGCTTCGCCAGAGAAGCTCCAGGAAATTTTAAACACTGTTGTTGAAGAGAGTGCTGTCAAAGGTCTTAGCATTAATCAGACGAAGACATTTTGTATGGCCATAAGCAAGAAGAATGAACAGGTCAACTGTGCCTTGGAGATCTCTGGACAAAGAGTACAGCAAGTCAACAGGTTCAATTATCTCGGCAGCATGATTCAATCGGACGGCAGATGCGCAAACGAGATCAAGCGAAGGATTGCCATGGCGAGGGAGACATTCCAGCGCATGTCGAAAGTGCTGAAGAACTCGTCCATCCAAGTAAGAACCAAGATAAGGATAGTGAAGTGCTATGTTCTTCCTGTTCTGACATATGGTTGTGAAAGCTGGACAATTACACAAGAAATTGAGAAGAAATTAAACGCAGTTGAGATGTGGATGTTGAGAAGAATATTGAGAGTGCCATGAACAGATCATTAAGTAACGAGGAAGTACTGCGAAGAGCCAGCTACGCCAAAGTAGTCATAAAGACCATAAGGAAAGGACACCTATCATTTTTCGGACATGTAATGAGGAAAGAAGGCCTGGAGAACCTAGCAATAACCGGAAAAATACAAGGGACGAAAGGGAGAGGAAGACCAAAAATCAAGTTTTTGAACACCATAGCCGCAGTGACCAACACTACTGAGGAACAACTGTTGAGGAGAACGAGGGACAGAATGCTGTGGAGAAACATGATCGCCAACGTTCTGGAAGGACACGGCACCTAAAGAAGAAGAAGATTCTTCTTTCAGTCTCAGTGTTACATTTTGTCTTTCTTGATCTCATTATTTAATTTCTTTCAAGTTTTGTGTTTAATCAGATAATAGCTCTGATCAGTCTATCATTATTATTATCATCCAATATTGAATTACCCAGGCATCGAGCTATAACCTCAAACTAAAGGAGTGGCTTTTGCTATTTTCTATATTTTCAATCATTTCTATTTAATTTTCTGAAAATAATTGTGGTAACTTCCAATAATTTATTTTTTGATTATTTATAAAAAAAAATATTTGGTCTTTTCGTTTCAAAAAATTACAGCATCCTGATGGTAAACAAAACAGGGAACAAACAAACACACTGATATTGACAACAAGAGATACTTTCTTGAAGGAGAAAGTGAAGAATGAAGTAGATACATAAATCAAACATGGCCTTCTGTAAACCTAGTTATTTTCTGAAAATACAACAATCAGATTTTGAAATACACGTGTCATGTATTATGTGAGAATTAGATGTTCTCACGTTATAAACAGAAAATTAAGGTTTGGTTTTATTTTTTGTGAGAAAACCACCGTATTACCATATTGCTTTCATAACGATGGTATCTATATGATTTAATCATTTAATTAATATTGTACGAGAAAGAAAACCACTGTCTTCAATTTCTCTTAATATGATATTCACAGTTACGGATAATTTTTTTTTCTTGCGTCCGGAAATAATCCTGATATTTCTCTTCAAACCAAGATTTTACCAAAATAGCATTAATCTAAATAATGTGATTAATATGATTAATTAATGGTACCAGTTCAATTTGCTTCAATTCATGTAGCTCCTTTGTCTCAATATCTTCATCCTAATGCAATAGTTGTTGTTATTGTGGTGGTTTTGGTGGTGGTACCCTAGGCTCTGTTGTGCCAGAGACCCTGCATCACACAAAGGACACAATGGCCACTGGATCTGACCATGCATTTTTGTCTCTCATTTTAATAAATCTTTTTATGAATGTAGTTTTTTTCTTGGACGACTAGCTTGTAGAAAGCAACATTTGGCTTTTAGGTACTTCCCACTATCATTTAGCCAAAATGTTGCAAATTTCAGATTAACTTCCATCTCTTGACTTCACTGTTATTTTTCTTTACAGTTGTATACACTTGGTAGTTATATGCTTTATAGACTTCTTATCCTTCAAAAATTTCTTATGTTTATATCCATCACCAATACTAAAAGCTTGAACCTTCAGTGAATCTATTTTGGCACCAGTATTCACCACATATCAAGACTAAAAGCCACTCGATGGTAAAGTATAATGTACTTTAGAGTAACCCTTCTGAAATAACCTGTTTAACGTATATGAAATTATAAAAAATAGCTAATTTCCTCGATTGGGTGCTGCATCGTTAACCAAAGTCTGCGCTTAAATAGTAAAACAAATAAATAGAATTCAGAAGTTTTATACCTAATACGACATCAGGTACCTTTCTTCAATCCAGAGACCTAGAAACACCAGGTTGGCATCTGACTTGGTTAAATCTGTCTCGTGGAGCAGAGGGCCTCTTTAGCCTTGGTTTACAACTCCCCTGAAGATAGTGTCTTTGATAAAAACACTGGTGGTAGTATCATTTTGTTGTCACTCCTCCCTCGTGAGAGCAAGGTGTGATAGACAGTGTCTGTTGTTGCTCTGGTTAATACCATTCCCATCACAATGGGGCTCATTAGTTGCCAAGCTGATAGTCTGTTTTCTAGGTGATGAATTCAGGTATATACTTTTTTTTTGCTGTGTCAAGTTCAATCAGACTAATAGGTCTCAGTACCCGACAGTTGTAATAAAACTTTATATGACTGTACCTTTTGTTCTCGCATTGCAAGGTTATGGACCTCTTTGAGTTTTGGCTGCTTTTCTACATTATATGATTTGAATGTTTCAAGTCTAACAATAACTCTTTCTTTTTCCTTGAACCTTCTACTTTTTGGGATTTTTTTCTGTCATTTCTTCACATTTCCTTATGCTTAGTGGCATTTTGCTTTGGTTCCTAAACATTAAAAAACTCAAACAAATCCCGTAAAATTAATTTCCTATCCATCTATTACAAATGAGATATACATATTAATTAAAGGCAGCCCATCTGATAATGACACAATGCAGGAACTTCAATTACATTATACAGATGAAAAAGTTAAGCAAAAAATAATTAATATCTAATGAACATTAGTACTGGACAAGACAGTCTGGAGCTGGGTTGTCTTTATCACATTTACGGCAAAAAAATAAATTCTTTCCTTTAGCACAGTTAATTATTAAATGTCCTGAGACAGCAAACCTAACACAAAATGCAATTTTACAGCTAGAATTAATGCTTTATCCTGTAGTTGGTGGTGAATATTTATTCAGCATTAAAGGGTCGGCAGTGGTCTAGTATTTAAATTCTATGGGGGAGGGGGTTGGCAACCTTCTCGTGGTCCTCCCTGTCAGTAGTCAATCTCGTAAGACACTGGTGACGATAATGTCAACAACCCGAACATTATGAACAGTTCAACTACAGATATAGATAACGACGTCAACGGTATCTCTAGCCCCCTTGCTGAAGATGTCGCGTCCGGCAGGAGAGGATGCAGGGCCCCTCAGGTCGTCATCAAGCGAAATCCCCGCAACACGTCGGACCTATATTTACCAAGTGGTCCCACAATATTACAGCTGAACGTTGAAGGTCTAACCAAAGCCAAGTGTGAGGTCCTTCAACACTTGTGCCGCAAGCACTCAATTTCGGTAGTGTTGTTGCAAGAAACACACTCGCAGAAGGATGATAGCATCAAACTGAATGGATATACACTTGCGGATGCTCTACATCACCCACATCACGGCATTGCAAACCTTGTACGAAATGATCTAACTTTTTCAAAGATTGACAGATCTACCTCAACAAGCCCACTGCAATGGTCGGCTATTGAACTACGTTCTGGCTCGATCCGTATCGTAAACGTATACAAACGACCCCGAGCCATGTTTAGCGGTCTTCCAGTCTTCCATCACCCCGTAATTTACTAGGGAGATTTTAATTGCCATCACACATCATAGGGCTATCGAAATATTGACTCGGATGGCGAGGAACTCACTCAATGGTCATCCCATGCTGATCTCAAGCTCCTCTATGACCACAAGCTACTCAAAACATTTCATTCTGCAATTTGGAATACTTTCACCAATCCTGACCTGTCATTCTACAGCTATGACTTACAAAGTATTCTACCACACCCAAGTCACATAATGAGGGGTAATTTTCCACGATCGCAGCATCGCCCCACAATAATCTTGCATCCTGCTATCATTGAAGTCACTCCAACAACCCCTCTTCCAAGATGGAATTTTAACAAAGCGAATTGGTCCAATTTCAAAGAACCTACTGCTACTCTGCCAGAAACACTTCCACCAGGCAACTCTGAAGATGTTGATCGCTCCTTTTAAGCATTCCAGTCACAAGTTCTCAGTATTGCAAAGCGACACGTATCAAGAGGACATCGAAAGAGATTTGTTCCATGCTGGGATCGCCAGTGTGACAACCTTGCTGAAGTACACGCCCAAGCCACTACCCTGGAGGAAAAAGAGGTAGTAGCTAGTAATTTGTTAGACCATATCAACCATCGTCGTCGGGAGTCTTGGGTCTCTGCCGTAACCAGCATTGATACGAAGCACTCCAGCAGGAAATCCTGGTCAAAGCTCAATCGGTTGACTTGTAGGAAGAGGCGAGCCACCACCAGGAATGCAGTTTCAGCTAACTCTATTGTAAAATACCTTGTCAACAATGGAAAATATAAGGAGTTTGACAAGGCTTCCACTAGAGATGTAAACAGGAAGCTCAAGAAAGCATAGCACACCCCCGATCAAGATCTCTATTCCTCCTTTACAGTAGATGAACTGAGAACTGCCCTAAAGTCCCAGAAATCCGGTAAGAGTCCAGGCTCTGACTGCCTTAACCCTGAATTCTACAACCACCTCCACTGTATTGAATGGCTAGCCTTTTTTCTTCTCCACCTGCCTTTGAGTAAAGAAACTCCCGAGGATTTGGAGAAAAGCAAAGATCGTTTCCATTTTGAAGCCTCACAAACCTTCGCTTTCAGTATTTTTTACTAACTGAAAAACATAGTTTATGTTTCTTGACCAAGCAAGATGGTTCTCAACAAACATGTACCTGAGCAGAATTTTGAAACAATATGAAACCCTTAAACTATATTTTACTGTAGTAGTTTTTTAAGATACCACACATACACATGGTTTCATTTTGAACAGTCTAAACAACAAATGTAGCAAGGCCCACCTCAATTTTCTTGACGTTAATTTAGGCTAATCTGCCTATTCGACCTTCGTTTCCAAAGCAGGATGCCTCAGCTATAACAGAGAAAGAATAAAGTGAACACTCTGTACAAATTTTGATGCATGGATTGTATGAACTGGGCCTTTGTATATGGAAATGTCTTCAACACAATTGCCTTAAATGACACCAATCATCATGTTTCAAATACAGAGATTTTTGTTGGGATAATGACGACAGATACGATCCAGGAAAGAGTTATATACTTGGGAAACTACCATTTAGATGTTCATGCGTTTTTCGTTTAATGCAAGAATCTTTTAATCGAGAGTGTGAAACAAATCTAAAACAGATATGATGACTAGAAAGATTTGGAGCCATTGTCAATGCTGTTACCAGATCCAGCATTTATCATGCGAAGCCCAATGATAAAGCTTTCGTATGAAGAGTAAGCTTCCTCTGCATCGGCTTTAAGATCATGGAGCGCCTGATCTACAACCGAATTGAAGGCATTGTCGACTCGCAACTACCTCCAGAACAAGCTGGATTCCGACCAGGAAGAAGTACCCTTGATCAGGTATTCGCTTTCTTTCCCAAGGAAAAGGCGGGAACTGTTCTTGTGGACCTTTCGGCCGCATATGACACCGTGTGGCATCGAGGACTAACACTTAAGCTGCTACAATGCATTCCTAGCAAAGAAATGGTCAGAATGATCATGGAAATGATCAGTAACCGTGGATTTATATTGCACCTTGCTGATGAGAAATCGAAACCTCACCGACTTATCAAGGGCGTACCACAAGGGTCAGTGTTAGCACCAATGCTATTTAACATTTATACAACTGACCTCTCTACCTGCATCAGTAGGAGATACATATATGCAGACNATGAAGAGTAAGCTTCCTCTGCATCGGCTTTAAGATCATGGAGCGCCTGATCTACAACCGAATTGAAGGCATTGTCGACTCGCAACTACCTCCAGAACAAGCTGGATTCCGACCAGGAAGAAGTACCCTTGATCAGGTATTCGCTTTCTTTCCCAAGGAAAAGGCGGGAACTGTTCTTGTGGACCTTTCGGCCGCATATGACACCGTGTGGCATCGAGGACTAACACTTAAGCTTCTACAATGCATTCCTAGCAAAGAAATGGTCAGAATGATCATGGAAATGATCAGTAACCGTGGATTTATATTGCACCTTGCTGATGAGAAATCGAAACCTCACCGACTTATCAAGGGCGTACCACAAGGGTCAGTGTTAGCACCAATGCTATTTAACATTTATACAGCTGACCTCTCTACCTGCATTAGTAGGAGATACATATATGCAGACAACATAGCTCTTCTATACCGTGCAAATACATTCGAGAGCATTGAAAAGATCCTGTCTGAAGATCTAAATGAACTAAAGCAGTAATTTTATTTCTGGCGATAAAAACTCAATACGTCCAAAACTGTTTCAAGCGTGTTCCATTTAGCAAACAGGCAAGCTCATCGCAGTCTAAAAGTTAAAGTTGGCACAAACACCATACCATTCGAAAAAAATCCGAAGTACCTCGGTGTAATATTTGACCGATCTTTAACATACAAAGAGCATCTTCAGAAGATCACAAAAAAAGTTCGCGCCAGATCAAATCTACTTCGTTGCATTGCAAGCAATCGATGGGGTGCTTCATTTGATGTCCTCCGAACATCCACGTTGTCGCTCTGCTACTCTACTGCTGAGTACTGTGCCCCTGTTTGGTGTGCTAGCTCACATGTGAAACATCTAGACTCTGCCCTTAATGACAGCATGCGCATCATAAGTGGCTGCATCCGCTCTACACCTCTCCATTTACTTCCCATCCTCTCAGGAATTCAGCCACCTGATCTCAGGAGATAAAACATTATTCTTAAAACCTACATCAGAGCGCTCAAACGTCCATCTCACCTGCCGTATCCCTTACCAACTGCTCACAGACAGGCCCCACAAAGGCTCGCATCCAGGCGTCCTCTATCCAGACGAATGCAAGATATTGCTCGTGACGCAAACGGCAGCTCTCTGGATCTATGGACAGCACAGAAGTGGCAGGAGAGGTGGAACAGTACCGAGTGTAGATTGAAGCAGTACATACCAGAGCCGTCAACTGAACCTCCTGGGCACGATCTACCCCGGGCACCTTGGGTTTTGCTTAACAGACTGAGGTCAGGCCACGAAAGGTAGGCAGACTTCATGTACAGAATCGGGCTAGCACAGAACAACTGGTGCTTATGTTGAGAAAGGCAAATACCAGAGCACGTGCTACATTGCAGAGGCATTGGCCTTCAAGGGGACGTACAAACTGTGAACGGAGAGCTTCGACAGTGGCTGCAATTTACAAACTTTACATTATAATATGACCTTTTTTTATAGTTAAACATTCATACTTTTTAACTCATACGCATATATATATAAACTCTATGAACATCAAAATTGATATGGAGACCATTTGTGCCTGTACGCTAATTTCATTCATAACAATTACCTATTTGAAACTTCTAACGAATAAGTAATTAGGCATTTAGTGTTTTGCTTTGTCATTTAAATCTGATAAGAATAAATATTGTTTAGCTTTTAATAAACCGGGCTATCTCAGTCAAAAGAGCATTCAATTCTTAATTTCAGTTTCGTGAGTTTTATGGTAACGTTCCAGGAACTTTGTTTTGGTTTTTTTTTCTACATACAGGAGTTGGAAATGTGGGCTGACAACTAACTTCCTGGTAATATCACGAAATCCTTTTCTCTTTTCTACCGCATATCCGATCATGAGATGGAGCCTCGAATGGCTGCATTAAATGCCATTTTATCTTGTGCTGTTCTGCCAGATACAACCACTGACCCAAAACAATCTTTTTTAATTTCTATATTTGTTTTTCTCTTCCTTTTCGTCTTCTTTATACTTAAATCATTCCTTCCAGTAAAGACATTCTAAGGTTTTCTGTTCCCTAAACTATGCCTATGTTTAACTACATCTAAACTATGCTAGCTTTTGTCTGTTTACAAAACCCAGTAGACTATTTTCACTGACAGCAAGCTTTGAAGGAGTTACTGTCATAGAAGCATGAAAGTAAACAATATTGGTAAGAGCTCAGATTATTTTTTGCAATAGCACAATTAATTGTTATCTCTGTTACTAAACTACTATTTCCTGTTTCTCCATGTTCATCTTTATGACTCAGAAAATAAGTAAAATGATAATTGCAAATGTTGAAATTAAAAGGAATTATATAAACCCTGGAGGGACTACTGCCTGAAAATGCTGAAAAAATACACTCAAAATGAGTGCTTTCCTCTCAAAACAGTATTATATAAAAAGTACTTCATGGTCTCCCTCTCAACACTTAACCAAACATAATATCAATTAGTTATGTTTAAATAACTTGATCCTTCTGTAAGCAATACACCTGAGGAATTCTCTGTAATCGTCAAACAAACTTCACTCGATTCCTTTCTTAGAATGGTAAAGGAAGAGCAGCGATCTGGACAACAGCTGGATAAAATATGAAAATAAATAGATAAATTTACTATCAAAGAATAGGAACAGTGAAGGTTACATACACAGACGTTGCAGCGTATCAAAGTTAATACTAATGTGAAAAACCAAGTAGACCTATTATGGCAATCGGAGCAATGAAGGTTGGTCAAGCGCATGCATTGGAAACAATTGTGTAAAAAGTGACTCTGTTAATCTAGGTAAGAACAGCTTATTATCTTGCTAACAGGGCCCAATGAGACCAATTTTGTCGGGCTAGCGCAGTTTGGCAATACAGGCACCAGGTTAAGTGAGCGCAAGCCTCCAGATAGGATTCCTACATTACTTTACCGTTAAGAATAACTTTTGTTAAGAGACCAATTCATTCGCATCCTAGAAAATCATCATAAGGATAAAATAAAAATAGTAATAATAATAATAATAATAATAATAGCTAATAATAATAATAAAAATAGTAATAATAATAGTAATTCAAAAAAAAAATTATGATTAAATATGAAACTTTGCCAAGAAAGAGCGGGAATGCAAAAATAATCTATTTTGCAAAACATAGCGGTTTATAAAGAAGCTTAGAAAATAATGAAGCTTAACATCAGGAAACGGGCAAACAGCATTACAGAATAAACTTTTTTACATCCAGTCGATTTTGTGATCATGCCAATCAAAGATCGCTCTGAACAAGATAGTTACCAGTTTTTCCTAACACCGAGAAATTACTGTTAAAGGCTATTAACTCAGATCCTTGCCAACTGCAAATTGATGCATTAGATTATTTCGAAGATGATTTTTTTTAGCTTACAAATTCCAAATACTTCAAATTAAATGTTTAGGTGAAAAAATTTCCCATTTAGAAGATAAAAGACAAAATCATGACAGAAACAATGAAAGAAAATTAACGTCGTCAAATTGATAAGCTTAGTTTTTACTGGTGTGACTATAAATGCAACAGCCAAAAGGTCCTTCTCTTAGTCCTTACTTGTGTGACTACAAATGCAACAGCCA
>RDPX01000560.1:16936-32670 GCA_003991215.1 Morbakka virulenta
TGGAAAATGGAAGGAAATGTAGTATTTTGTATATATATAATATATAATATATATATTACTATTACATATATTGACATACTGCCAACCTCACAACCCTCTGTGTTTTTGATTCTTCAGTTTGCTAGTTTTTATTTTGGTACAATGTCTAGTTTATCACTGACACATTTATTTTCTCATTAAAGACTTTGTTATTTCCTTGAAAGAAAGGGTACAGTGTGATTAATCATAGATCTCAAAGATCTGTTGTTTCTATGCTATTAACAAACATAAAAGTTGAAAAAGCAAAAGAGAAACGAAACTAAGGGAAGTGGCAATACTTGTGACCCCTAATAATCGAGGAATATGGAAACCCATGATTCCCAACTGTTTAAGACACAGTACCTGAAGACATAAAGATGAAAAAGTTACTTGATACATACCCAGCAAACAGAAACAGGGAATTCAATCATTTTCTATGCAAGTCCTTATCTCCATTTTACTATATATATATATATATATATATATATATATATTATCCATTGTACAGTGCTCAATACATAAATGCAGAATTTGACAAATGATAATACAATAAGGAGAAAAGAACAAAATGACTACACTTGACTTCAATAAGTGTGTTTCAAGATTCTACATCACACTCTAAGGAGATGTACAAAAGTATTCTAAGTTATGGGTTATATATTCTATTTACAATTTAGAGTCATTCATTTAGTCTTCATTAACAAAACATGCCAAAAAAAAATTTGTTAATGTACAATTAAGTATATCACTAAAGTATTCATACATTTTACCATCAAAATGCATTCAACTATTCACTGGTTATTGAATCCGTTGTTACAGCCAGCAATATACTGTGATGGAAACAAGCAGCCAGCTTGCATGTGTGCACAGTGGTTTAGAAGGTAGGGCTTTTGTTGATGGGCTAAACAATTACTGTTTCTGAGGAAGGTTTGCACATTTTTGAGATTAGCTTTAGGCTATAGTAATCCTCTAAAAGTAGGTACAAACTGTCAATATCCACTAGCAATTTATCACTAAAATCTTCTTTAATTTCCAAGTAGCACTGGTGGTCACTGGACCTTGTGGGCCTCTGTATTAACATTAAAAACAGCTTGCTTTGGTGTTGAGAGCTATACCAAAATCTATATGTCATTAAAAGTATAGTTAAAAACTGAATGGTTGCTTTTTGCTGTGTGCTTCAGCTCCCATTTCTCTGCTCTGGACATCCAATGATTAAAAATGAAGACAGACTGTTATCTGTGATTGTAGGATTAAACATGTGCAAGTTCTGCACTGAATGAACCAAGAGAGCAATGCACATGATTTTAATCTTCCCACCAAATCAAAAAGCTATTCAGTTCAGTTTTCATTTTAAAATTCATACAATATACATGTTTCAATATAAACTAAATTAAATACAAGAATCCAGATGTAACCAAAACAATACAAGCACCTAAAATTAAACTAAGGAAGAGAGCATATGAAACCTGTATGTGGGGAATTCCTCAAAGGAGGGGCTCTCTCTATTGTAATATAAGTCATACAACTAGAAGGGGATGTCTATGTTTTGTTCACCAATCACTTTTCCATTAATTCTTATGACTTGGTTCCTAACCTGTTTTAAATTATTTTGACAAGTGTGCTCCATTGTTTGTATAAACAATGGAAGCCTTGCAATCAAAGTTCAATGAACTTGTTTTCCATTGTATTTGGCACTTCACTCTTCGTGGTATCATCTATAGTTGGTGCTCACATTCCAGTTGGATTTTCTCTTCTGTGACAGTTTGTATTGATGACATTCATCACCAGTATTGATTGGGAGCTCCAAGAACTTTTTATGGGTATTAAAAAATGGAATTGGAGCCAAACCAAAGTCTTGTTGACCAAGGTCAGTCCAACAAGGCAAGAAAACAAGATTAAAGAATGAAATGTGCTGGATTAGAATCTCAAGGTATCATTAGGAAGATGAGTAAACCAACAAAATCAGTAAAAAAACATAGCACCAGCAGAGAAAGCAAAAGATAAAATCAGAATTTGCATTGATCCTATGAATATTAATAGGAGATAATAGGAACACAAATTTGAATTACTGATCCAGGAGGAACTATTTGCTAAAGTTTATGACTGTGTAATCATGGAATGAAATCAAGTCAAGTTAAGTCACCAAATTTACTATTTACACTACATGACCACATATAAGAAACTACAGGACATTAAAGCTGCCAAAGTGCAATGGTGAAAAAATAGTACATACAATTAGTAACAAAGAACATGAGTGTCATGAATCGGATTGATAGTTGTGTTGCATATACAGTATTCACCTTGTTGTGTTGATGTTATTGATTGCTTATTTTAATTTTTGTTTTATTGGTTTAGATACATTATTTCTTTGTTGAACATCATCATCATCATCATCATATTTGGTTTAACGTTTGCTTTACATGCTAACATATGTTGGATGCTTTCTTGAAATTGACTTCCAAGTTATCCTATCCTTCACCTGGTCTCTGCTGACACCTTTTTGTTTGAGATCCATCCTTATCACTTCCTCCCATGTTTTCTTTGGTTGAACCAAATATACTAACTGGTAATTCACCTCAATCAAAAAAGATACTCATCAAGACTCATGATTGTTTCAGTGTAGACCCCAGTTCCAGTGATGCAGCTAAGACATATAAACACTGGCTCAGAACATTTACTAATTTCTTAGAATCAATGACAGAAACATCAGCAGCCAACAAGCTGAATCTTCTTGTACACTATGTTGCTCCTAATATGTATGACTACATTTTGGAAGGTGCTATGTACGATGCTGCTCTCACAACACTTAAGGAGTTGTACATAAAGTCTAAGAATGAGGTGTTTGCAAGACATTTGTTGGCTACTTGTAAACAGCAGCCTGGAGAAACCATTGATCAGTTTCTTTTTAGAGTTAAAGACACTGGCCAAGAATTGTAATTTCACAGCAGTGACTGCTGAAAAGTATAAGACTAAGTTTATTCAAGATGCTTTCATAAACAGTTTGAGTTCAGATTTCATAAGGTAGCTTTGCTTGAGAATAAAACATTGGATTTAGACACAGCTGTTGACCAAGCACGGGGTTTGGATGCAGTGCAACAAAGCTCAGTGGTGTACCATCAACCACCACAAAACTATTTCAGCTCATCAGCATCCACCAACATTGTCCCTGAAATACCTGCTCCAAATAAAGCTAAGGTGTCAAATACATCCAGTACAGCTGCTACTCCTAGTACTACCTCCAGGGCAAAAAAAATAAGGTTAGTTTTGTGGAAATGACTGCCATCCTCATACACGCTGTTCAGCTGAAGATATCCAGTGTTTTAAATGCAAGAAAGTAGGACATTTTGGAAAAGTCTGTTGTTCAGCTTCANTATACATGTTTCAATATAAACTAAATTAAATACAAGAATCCAGATGTAACCAAAACAATACAAGCACCTAAAATTAAACTAAGGAAGAGAGCATATGAAACCTGTATGTGGGGAATTCCTCAAAGGAGGGGCTCTCTCTATTGTAATATAAGTCATACAACTAGAAGGGGATGTCTATGTTTTGTTCACCAATCACTTTTCCATTAATTCTTATGACTTGGTTCCTAACCTGTTTTAAATTATTTTGACAAGTGTGCTCCATTGTTTGTATAAACAATGGAAGCCTTGCAATCAAAGTTCAATGAACTTGTTTTCCATTGTATTTGGCACTTCACTCTTCGTGGTATCATCTATAGTTGGTGCTCACATTCCAGTTGGATTTTCTCTTCTGTGACAGTTTGTATTGATGACATTCATCACCAGTATTGATTGGGAGCTCCAAGAACTTTTTATGGGTATTAAAAAATGGAATTGGAGCCAAACCAAAGTCTTGTTGACCAAGGTCAGTCCAACAAGGCAAGAAAACAAGATTAAAGAATGAAATGTGCTGGATTAGAATCTCAAGGTATCATTAGGAAGATGAGTAAACCAACAAAATCAGTAAAAAAACATAGCACCAGCAGAGAAAGCAAAAGATAAAATCAGAATTTGCATTGATCCTATGAATATTAATAGGAGATAATAGGAACACAAATTTGAATTACTGATCCAGGAGGAACTATTTGCTAAAGTTTATGACTGTGTAATCATGGAATGAAATCAAGTCAAGTTAAGTCACCAAATTTACTATTTACACTACATGACCACACATAAGAAACTACAGGACATTAAAGCTGCCAAAGTGCAATGGTGAAAAAATAGTACATACAATTAGTAACAAAGAACATGAGTGTCATGAATCGGATTGATAGTTGTGTTGCATATACAGTATTCACCTTGTTGTGTTGATGTTATTGATTGCTTATTTTAATTTTTGTTTTATTGGTTTAGATACATTATATCTTTGTTGAACATCATCATCATCATCATCATATTTGGTTTAACGTTTGCTTTACATGCTAACATATGTTGGATGCTTTCTTGAAATTGACTTCCAAGTTATCCTATCCTTCACCTGGTCTCTGCTGACACCTTTTTGTTTGAGATCCATCCTTATCACTTCCTCCCATGTTTTCTTTGGTTGAACCAAATATACTAACTGGTAATTCACCTCAATCAAAAAAGATACTCATCAAGACTCATGATTGTTTCAGTGTAGACCCCAGTTCCAGTGATGCAGCTAAGACATATAAACACTGGCTCAGAACATTTACTAATTTCTTAGAATCAATGACAGAAACATCAGCAGCCAACAAGCTGAATCTTCTTGTACACTATGTTGCTCCTAATATGTATGACTACATTTTGGAAGGTGCTATGTACGATGCTGCTCTCACAACAATTAAGGAGTTGTACATAAAGTCTAAGAATGAGGTGTTTGCAAGACATTTGTTGGCTACTTGTAAACAGCAGCCTGGAGAAACCATTGATCAGTTTCTTTTTAGAGTTAAAGACACTGGCCAAGAATTGTAATTTCACAGCAGTGACTGCTGAAAAGTATAAGACTAAGTTTATTCAAGATGCTTTCATAAACAGTTTGAGTTCAGATTTCATAAGGTAGCTTTGCTTGAGAATAAAACATTGGATTTAGACACAGCTGTTGACCAAGCACGGGGTTTGGATGCAGTGCAACAAAGCTCAGTGGTGTACCATCAACCACCACAAAACTATTTCAGCTCATCAGCATCCACCAACATTGTCCCTGAAATACCTGCTCCAAATAAAGCTAAGGTGTCAAATACATCCAGTACAGCTGCTACTCCTAGTACTAACTTTAGGGCAAAAAAAATAAGGTTAGTTTTGTGGAAATGACTGCCATCCTCATACACGCTGTTCAGCTGAAGATATCCAGTGTTTTAAATGCAAGAAAGTAGGACATTTTGGAAAAGTCTGTTGTTCAGCTTCAATGGTGGCCATACCAAAAACGAATGATCCAGATGACATATTTCTGGCCACAACTTCTGCTACTGGAGCAACTTTGCCTTTCCACGTTAGCACTCCTGTAGTGATCAATGATACATGCATGACTGAGGCATTGATAGACAGTGAGAGTACAGATAAGAGCTTTATTAGTAAGAAATTAGTGTTGTTGCTGGATTTAAAGGTGATCCCATTGAATAGTGTCATTTGTATGGCATCTGCATCTCTGTCAGCTAAATCGATTGCTCACTGTTATGTATCACTTACACTAAAGAATTAAATGTATAAACATGTGAAGCTACATGTTCTAGAGGATCTGTGTATGGACATTATACTGGGAACAGACTTTTAGGAGGTCCATGAAAGTGTCATTATCAATTACGGAGGTGCTAAACCAGCACTAACATTCACTGCTTTGACTGCATTGAAAACAGAACCACCTATGTTGTTCTCACATCTTACTACAGATTGCAAATTGAAAGTAATTTACAGAGAATTTGAGCATTTTCCATCTTTATTCACAAGCATGGTGAAACTCACACATGCATAATAACTTACATAATCTCAAAGCACTACACAGAGTACAATGTATTGTGTCCTTACAGTTAACTAGAAAGATGTAGCAGGCCAAAAAATCTATGCATGGATGACACAAGTATAATTGTACTTAAATTAGGGCAGTTCTTAATTCTTTTGCCAATTGCAATACACAATGCATACATGCCTTGTAATCCATGTAATAATTTACTATTATTGTAAATACATATTCAAGAGTTTTCATAGGTATATCATGGATAGATGGCTTTATGATGTGGGAATGTAGTGATGTGTAGTGTATCTTGCTCACAAGTGATTAAACTCTGTTAAGGCCAAAAATGTAATTAAAACAAACTAAGTTTATTCACACTCAGCCTTAACAAAAATTTTTGTTGTTGTAAACAGTCAGTTGTCTTTACCTTTCACTATCTGAGAGCTCATCATGTAATCAATGTCCATGAAGATTAAAATGAAAAACGAACAACAATAAAAAAGCATACAGCTGTTGGAGAATGGGGAGGTCACATCTACCACATTAAACAACTATTTTAAAGGTAAAACACCGAGAGCTTAGAATTATTAATTTCAAACTGGACCTTTAATATGATATTGTTAACATAAACCATGTTCAAAGAAGAAGTGTTTGCTGTAACCACTGAGTTTAAGTACAAACCTTACATTGCTATAGATGGCCTGACAAAAAACAATGCTATATCAAGGTTTTATTGGTTGGTCTGCAATGGAACGTTTAAGCAATAATATTCTGATATGAAAGAAAAAAAAATACCAGGTTGTAAGGGCAATGAACTCTTTAATTACCTACTTACCTCACACCAACAAGTTAATAAAATTCAACCTGGAGCTGGAACTGCTATGTACTGGCCTGATATTTCCAGAGGAATTACAGAAGTAATTGCCAATTGTAGTCATCAATTCTTTAGATATCATGAGAGTTGTGTGCAGAGTAAAGCTGATGCTAGGGTTTTGATAACACAGCATTCTTTTTGTAACCTTCTTACATGCTTTTCCAAGTCTTCTTTCCTGTCTTTCACAAGTGAAGTCTTTTTTCACTTCATAAAAGGCTAGATCATGTCAGAACATAATCCTGCATCACAGGGTGACAATTTACAGTTATCTCTTAAAACTTATACTGTTTTCATGCACATATAGGAGTGTACTGTAGTTCATTGCAAAAGCAATGTTCTTGTTTATATTCATCTGTTATCAGGAGAAGTAGTCAGGCAATAGTAACCCTATTATCATTTGTAGTTTTGTCTAAGAACTTATCCCATTTTTTGATTCACATAAAATAGATGTAATATTATGTAAATGAGTTTGTGGGCCTTGTTTTGATGGCCTTGCAGAAGCTACCTGTGATGGAATAAAACTGTTGACTTATTGGCTAGCTGCATTCACCCCCACTTGCATATTACTGCTTTTAACTACTTAAGAACATTACACACTCTCTCTGTAATATATTCTTATTACCCAGTATGCATTGCAAATAAACAAGAAGGTTACAGACGAGTCTCGTGTGTCTATGCCTCTTCACTTTGTCACTATAAAACATTACATTGTGGTGACGAGGATGGGATTGGGAACATTCAGGTATCTGTGGGATGAAAGCCATTGCCCAAACATGTGTGTGGTGGCCAAAAATGGATGACAAGATAGAGGAGATTGTAAAGGGCTACAGTGTGTGCTAAAGTGTCAGAAGTACTCCACCATGTGCACCATTAACCCCAAGGAAATGGCCAACAAGATCATTTCAGAGAGTGCACACTGATTTCTGTCAAAATGACTGACTATTTTCTTGTGGTTGTGGACAACCACTCAAAGTGGTTAGAGGTCCAACATATGACCTTTGCAAAGGTTGAGAAAACTATAGATGAATTACATTTGATTTTTGCCACTCATGGGTTGCCTGAGGAAATAGTTTCGGATAATGGGCCTCAATTTGTGTCTTTTGAGTTTGCTGAATTTTTGGGCAAAAATGGGATAAAGCACACTTTAGTCCCCCCCCCCCTATCACCCACAATCTAAGGGAGCAACAGAGAGGTCTGTGAGAGTTGTTAAGGAGGCATTGATTAAGCAGGTGCTTGAGGGTCACAGGGGAATGTCCATGAAACATAGACTGGCTAATTTTCTTCTGAGCTATTGCACCACTACACACAGCACCACTGGGGTAGCCCCAGCCGAGCTTATGATAAAGAGAAAACTAAGAACTAGGTTAAGTTTAGTCAGGCCTGATTTGGCACAATTTGTTGAGACTAAGCAAGCCAAACAAAAGGAATATAAAGATTGCAAACATAGCAATGAGAGATCATATGAACCATCAGATAAAGTGCACGAGAGAAACACAAGATCTAGATCCCAGTTAGGTAAATGGATTCCTGGGACTGTAGTTAAAGTTTGTGGTCCCCGGACATATATTGTAAATACAGGATATTGTAATAGATATGTCCACACTGATCACTTGACTAGGGCACATGATGACCCACCAGAGAAAGTAATTGAACCAGAGATCATATCTCCTGAATCAAGTGAGCAGTTTGGGTTTGAAAATAAGAACAAATCACAACTAGATGTATCAGATAGTGCACTACAATCTCCTCAACATTCTGTAATAAGAGAAAATGTAAACTTAGATACTGTAAGTACTCCAATAGTATTAAGAAGGTCTGAAAGAACCAGGAAGCCTGTTAATAGGCTTGACTTATAAGTTTCTTGTTAACATAGTTACACATCGTATTTATTGTTATTGTTAAGTTAAGTAGTTACGGAAACACCATCTGTTTTGTGGGGGAAAGCAGTGTAATATATTATTACCCAGTATACATTGCAAATAAACAAGGTTACCGACGAGTCTCATGTGTCTATGCCTCTTCACTATGTCACTATAAAACATTACACACACACTCTCTCTGTGTCTCTCTCTGCCTCTCTCTCTCTCTCTCTCTGTCTGTCTTGTCTGTCTGTCTGTCTTTCTCTCTGTCTCTCTCTGCCTGTCTGTCTGTCTCTGTCTGTCTGTCTTTCTCTCTGTCTCTCTCTGTCTTTTCTCTGTCTGTCTCTCTGTGTGTGTCTGTCAGTCTGTCTTTCTCTCTGTCTCTCTCTGTGTCTTTCTCTCTGTCTCTCTCTCTCTCTCTCACACACACACACATTCACACACACACTTTCTCACACACTCTCTCTCTCTCTCACACACACACCCTCACACACTCTCTCTCACATACATACACACACACTCTCTCTCTTTCTTTCTTTCTCTCTCTCTCTACCTCTCTCTCCCTCCCTTTCTCTCTCTCTTTAATCTTCTACTTTAATTTATGCAGTAGTGTATACTAATGTCTACCACTAGTGAATTAAGTTACTACAAATAGATCAATGCCAGTGACTAGGGCAATGGTAGAGAAATAACAATTTGAGTAAAACCATCATATGGAATACTATATCAGACAATACAACTTGATTCTTGTTAAGTTTCTGGATTTTAACCAAAATGCAACACCCCTACTAGCTAATCAGCTCATAAGTCCACAGTATAGTCAGGGGTAACACATTTTACAAAATAAAGTCACATTCATGAGGGTTAAGAACTACAGATGGCATAATGCCACTATGTCCATGGAACTATGAAGAAATGACAGAAAAAAACACACAATAAACATGCAGGTTAAGCCAATGGAAGAGTTAACCCTTAGAGTTCAAAACTTATATTCAGCTTTTTTTTGAATATGTGATGGTATGCAATAAAGAGGGCACCTGAAAGATTCCACATCAGGAAAAAATAGTCTGCCAAATAAATGATTAAAGGAATTCACTTTGTCATGTTATCTTGGTGAAATAAAGTGTCAAAAAAGGTGTACAAGAAATACAAGCAGCATGCAATCAATGTTGTTTATCTCCCAAAGTGTTATAATCACTGTTGTCATGAAAAGTGATGCCATGCAAATGCTCAGAACTGTAAGGGACCAGATGAAAACAAGGATCAAGTACCTCTCCAGACAGTGAAACAAACTTGATGTTGGCAAGACAGAGATCTTCTCACTGCCTGATGTCAGCAATATGGTTATTGCCATCACAAATTCTTCAATTTTCTTCTTTGAAAATCATAAAAAATTGCACCTTGTACACAAGCTTTTGCTTCAAAATAGCCAAATTTTTACACTTGAATCCCACTACTAAGCCTATGTGAACATAAGAATGTGAGGAGCCACAGCCTTCAAAGCTTCCTATTCTCCTGTCCATACTCTACAAATCTGGTTTGATGTTCACTTCCATACTGTCACATTAGTTAACAAGATGTACAATTTTTTTAACTCTTGGCAAGGGTAAATGCCTGTTTTTGAGGGAAGATTGGGGATGACAAATAATCCATACATGTTGCATTGTGTTTTGACAAATTTTAATGCCAAAATCCTAATTCCAAGGGGGACATGTATATGTACCACCCTTCATTACTCTGTATATGGTCCTGCTTGCTATGGCTCCTTTTGAAACATGGAGTCAGTCATGAATTCCTTTCTTGCATGAGAGGCATCTATGAGTGTCTTCCTGTCATTACCCTCTTTTTCCATGGCTTGCCCCTATTCTTAACAGTAATAAACCTGAAATCCTTATGTCCAGTGAATAATTTTCAATTTGACTTTCTTGGTCCATCATTCCATTCTACTAAATCATACACAGATACACACATACTTAGATACATATACACATACATTTCATAAATACTTGCACACATACACATAAAAACATATGTACATACATACATGCATCCATCCACACATCCATCTATCCAAACATATATACATACTTACATAGATACATACAAAATACATATGTAAGAAGAGGAAGAAGGAAAAAGATGAGGAAGAAGAACAAGAAGAGGAAGAAGAGGAAAATGAAAAAGATCAACCCACTGAGGGTCCTGGAGGGCCCATTGTCTACCAGGGGCACCATCAACGAAACCCCCTATCTTAGAGTAGGCCTACTTTCCTATTTTACAGCAAATTGCTTTTTAGAAAAGTGTTTTTTCTACTGAGAAATGTCTAATTTACCACGATGCTATATTGGTTGAACAGAAAACTATTTTGAAATAACTCCGTTTCAGATGAAAAACGACAAGATTGAAATATAAGCTATTGATAGAGATGAGGACTGTCATGGCACTTCATCAGAATGAACACAAATTTCATCAAATTAATAAAAGATTGACGGTGGAGGAAAAGCGGAAAGAGTTTGCTTTCAAAATATGATGTATTTAATTCGATCAAAACCCAAATTAATCACAAAACTTTAGAATCCCCAATAAGTGAACATTTGTAATCTCTTTGTTTTAATGCTGCTGAACTACCGTACGTTTAAGTGTAAAGCGTACGGCATGGCATTCAAACTTCAAACAGACTGCTGGATTTTCTTACTTGCATTGTAGTTTGAATGTTCTTACGATATTTCAAGCTCTTTTTTTCCCCTTTATTTCAATGAATTCTTTTAGCATGAAGAGCATCAGGAAGAACTTACCTTGAATAACATTGGGAGTATCTCCAAATCTTAATAAAGTTCCAAAACTTTCTGCCAGGTCGTATTCCTCTTTCGATAAGGTCTTCACCAAAGCCTTGATTTGTTTGGTTATACTCCATTGATGAATATTAGCATATGGTAATGGATGAACCCAGTGATAATTCCACCGATTTTTCAATTTTCCTGTATCTTTTTCATCATAATTAAAATCCCAAGAACGAGCAAAGCTGGTGAGAAATTCGGATAATTGAGTTGAGCATTGACGTGCACAAAATCTCTTTGCAACATAAATCTTTCCATCAGCAGTTTGGATCTCTTTTACTTTATTGCTACACAAGACAGAATGAAACAGTAAAAAAGTAATGAAACAGAACCAAATGTTGGCTTTGCTCATGTTTTTTCTTTACTAAGAATGAAATCTGCAAAGAAGTCAAACTGAACAGACGCTGTCGTGGTCTTTTTCAGTTTTTGTGCATGCATCAGTTATTTAGCAGATCTTTTTCTATTTATTCTGATCATTATGTTCGTACTTTCAATATAAACATCCACTCATGCGTTTATTAGTTCAAAAAGAGACGTTTTTCCGCATTTCCTTACAAATCAGTAAAAAGAAACCCCAAATCCATTGTTACCATCAACCATGACAACCCATTATGGTAACGCCCGCCCAAAAATGGGTTCCCACAGGAGATGTGAGTTGTTCCTCGGGAATAAGTAATGAAAATATAGAACAACATATTTTTGTTGGTTTGTTTTGTTGGTTTGTTTTGTTGTTAAATTCTTCGACTAGTCATGATAGTAGATCCGCCGTCGTAAAAGGTAAGAAAAGGTGTATGTATTCTATGCAATGGAAATACCACACCCATTACCCACCCCCTTTTTTATGTTGCTTCTGTGATATTTCAATACCACTAAGGCTACCAAATACTACTTGAATCAACACAAAAACAACTATACGCCGCTTTTCTAACACGTTTCTTTTTCATCGTGGCCTGTACAGGTTACATTGGAAAAGGAAAGGACAGACGAAAAGATCATCATCAGAAGCAACAATGCAGAACAGATGATTCCAGTAGCACCAACGCTAAACAAGATTGACAGCTAGTACAGCCTAAACAAGACTCATCAATGGCATAGGAACTGATGCACCCATTAGGCGTGGGTATTTTGGAAGCTTTCTTCAAAAAGCAAAGGGGCACCTTCACACGTTTTATTATTAAGGTGGGTAATCAAATTTAGATTTTCATTTTCAAAAGCTCCTGATGAATAACTTGAAAGCTTTTTGTTTGTAGATTACTAACTAATTTATCCAGACTTGAAGTCATAAATTGGTAATTGTCTAAAATACAAAATGATTAACAAACATAAAGATTCTTAGCTATTTCTCCACTATTTTGCATTAACAGTGGTGTAGATTTATTTTTTTTTAATTATGGAAGATAACTGGTATTTTAAACCTATCGGAAGCAATTTTTAATTTAAAGTTACCGTCTTGATGAGAAGATCGTCTTTATTTATTTGTCATGTGGCAATAATCTCTAACAGAAACTTTTCACAAACATGACATTGATTCAATTATTGAAATTCTTCATCATCTTTTTCAACCATTTTCAAACGTTTAAAAAATTTGTTCTTAACAATATTCTTGCAATATTTAACCTCTTCTAATATTTGTTCTAAATATTAATAAACAGTCTTATCACCTCTCTATATTTGAGTTTCTTTTGTGCATCTATCATTTTAATGCTAATTTATAACCATATCCATTATCTGTATGTTTTTTGTACTTTTCAGAATATGATTTATTATTATAACTCTAACATCCTTGTATTCTATCAGTAAGAGCTTCAAAATCTGTATAAAAAACAAATAGTACTTGTGATTGTTTATGATAATTATTAAATTTCAAAATATTATTATCTTTATCAGATATTTTAATAGACTGAGCACCATTAATCTTAATACAATTATCTTTAAGATCTGCTAACATACTCTCAAAACTGAAGCATTGTAAACAATGCATGCAGAAATGGTATTTGTTTTAGTTCTAGTTGATTGTAAATCAATTTAGTAAAAAGTTGTATTAAAATATAATGGGTTTTTTCCATCTTCTATTATTAATAACAAATTCAACTAATCTTTAACATTTTCCTTTGGGATATAAATTGGATACATTTGTTTATTTTTATAATCAAAGCTATGAATATTCATCTTATTCTGTTTTTCAATTTTGTTGTACTGTTTAAGAGTACTATTCACTATAATCAGAATTTTGTACAAATTTAAATCAATTTTTAAAAATTTTATATTTATTTTTTTGTGGGGCTTAAATATCTAATACGACACCATGAAAAGCATTTATCATCATCATTTTTTAGATTTATTATACATTTAGTGTCATAAGATCCCTTTGGAAGTTTAACATAAGAGCTTTCTTGTAAAGGTTTATATTTGATAATATTGAAATAATGACCATTAATCTTTTCAATCCTCCAACAAAAAGATTCTTATATCCAACTACGTACTTTATTTCAAATATTTTGTTTTGGTGATTGTAATGAATTTGCTGGGTTTTTTCTATTATCAAAATAACCAAGCTTACAAATTATACAATTTTCACTATCTTCATTATTATCTTTTATTTGTCTATTTAATTAAAAGTAATCTTTAAAGTTTCATAAATTTTATACCTTTATTTGATTCGAGTATTTTTTCCAATAAAACATTCTGAAGCTTTTGGTATTTCTGAAATCTGTTTTAAACGATCTTTTTACTTCTTATTGTTATTTGAGAAGATTGAAGACAATTTGTTAAAGCATGATTTGTTTCAGTTATTTTGTTTCTTTTTAAAGGAATAGTGTTACCTCTGAATTGTAATGGTGGTGGAATTATCTTATTTCATGGCAATGGGATTGGTTTATCCCTTAATTCATGTGGTCAAAGAATGATATTATATTCATATTCCTAAATCATCTGCTTAACACTTTTTCCAGGTGCAGGCACTGGTTTAATTTTAGGTATTGACCCTGATCTAAATGTTCTAGGTACATTTGGGATATTTCACTCTGATCTTTCCAACAATATATCCATCTAGACTTGTGATATCATCTCGCCTGACAAAAGGAAGATATTCTTGATAGTAAATACGCACAACTCCTCTTTCACTGTAAGACCAGACCTGATCATACCATAACTCTGGAGATTTAACCTTGGATCGGTACTTACTTATTCATTCAATTAAGAAAGGTTTTAGAAATGGAAATTACAAGATATCAAAGTTGTGCACCGCATTGTACGCCTCTAGAAAAGAACTTTTTACCCGGTTGTTACCAGAAATGGCATTTATATTCCAATGACAAAATAAAACATTCTGTATGGGTTCAGGTCCTGAATTAATTTCAATATTACCAGGTGGTAATAAAAGTGCCTAATAAATGGCACAAAATTGCAAATTTTAAAAAAAAGAATAAATTTTATATCAAAAATTTAACATAGGCTTTGTGACAAACGACAGTATAGCAGAATAGTTGCAAATAAAACGGCAAAAAATATGAATGCATACCTGACATCGTAAAACGTTTAATGATATTTACTTTTTAAACGATAGTTACAGGAACTACACATACAAAGAAGGAAAAAAAGTATGATTAATCAGCTTAACAAAGGTGAAGATGTATTTCGTAATTTCTTTATTTTAGGATAGAAACAGGAAGCACGATATTTTTAAAGCAATATTTTGGAACGCATTACAAAATAATCATACTTCTGCACGATATTGCAAGTTATTTAGAGATAGAATATTATATAAAAAGAAAAGTCGGAAACAATTATAACCTTGTTATAATATCTCATAAACTTAATTAGAGATAAATATACAATAAAATGTAATAGAACAACAAAAAAAACCCCAGAAATTAATGCAAGTTATTTTGTCGAAACGAGTACTGTTTATGTCGATACTCATATTTAATGAGTTTAAACGTCATGCAACTGTAGCGGACGGAAGCGAACAAAGAGAATAGCTCCGAGTCATGTATTTGGATAATTAGAAAATAAAAAAGCACGGTGAAAAATATTGTATAGATCACTGAATAAGAGCAAGCACTAAAAGAAGAAGATGGTTCAGTATTGAAATTTCCACTTGTTCATCCAAGAAACTGATAAGTAAGTAAGTAAGTTTTTATTTGCCACAAACATAAAATGAAAAATGTTTACAAATGTTTAAAAAAAAAAAAAAAAAGGACAAAAAAAGACAATAAATAAAAATTT
>RDPX01000560.1:53450-89531 GCA_003991215.1 Morbakka virulenta
CAATCCCAAAAAGGATGGAAAAACAAATTGAGGCAGCAGAGATGTGGTTTCTCAGAAGAATTTTGAAAATATCTTGGACAGAGAGAGTAACAAATGACGAGGTGCTGCGAAGAGCAGGAATGAAGCGTTCTCTTTTGAGAACAATAAGAAAGAGACACTTGGAGTATTTAGGACACGTAATGCGAAAAGAAGAGCTGGAAAACCTCAGCATTACAGGCAAGATCAATGGAAAAAGAAGCAGATGTAGACAGGGATTGACATACATAGGAAGCATCAGCAATTGGACGAACAAGACAGCCCAGGAGCTACTCAAGGCCACTAAAGACCGGAAGGTGTGGAAGTCCATGATCGTCGACGTCCTCGCGGGATATGATATCTAATGATGATGAGAATCTGGACACCTGTCATAACCCAATTGTAATTATTTCACTGTGTAGTTACACTCAGTAAAATCTGGACAGGGAAACAGAATCTACTTATTCGCGGTCCAGACGTTTTGCTTCTGCTTTGCAAGGAATTTTTGTGTATGGGAAATAAGTTGTAAATATTGATTTGTTAGCCTTTCTTATCCATGCAGTGTATTAATACAAACTTTGTATGATATTTTTCAGTTGCTACCGTTTTTGTACACAATATATATTTTGAAGATAACCAGACGTCTTTTCGTATTCCTTGTCAGTGGAATTAAAAAGAACACACGGTCACAATTGGCGTAGTCTACAGGATTCTACAAAAAAGGAAAGAGCAGTAGCATTTGCAGACAACATGCTGTCAGAGGACCAGATCGAAGGATGCCCAATTCCAGACGGCTGAACAGAGAAGGAGACCAGAAAGACCTTACGTTGTCGTTCCTAGAGACAAAAAAAAGAGGACGTTTACTGGACGAAAAACTGAGGAAACCGTTAGCTTGGAAGACTTTTTAGATGATGTAGCACGAGCAATCCGTTCACGATATATTCCACCAAGACGATTTTGTTCTTTCATAGCTGGTCGGCAGCAAGAGAAACGGCGTGAACTGTGCCACTGTGAGGCCGGTGACAAGTGGATCTGTGAGTGACTCTATACCAAACCAAATGTTCGAAGAAAGAACCATTGGAAGCTGTCCAGTTGCAGAGGTTACGATTGGAGGTTATCCTACCAGCTGCCTTCTTGACACACCCTCAGAAGTCTCTACCATATCTGAGGAGTTTTATCGGCGAACATTCGGAGACCCAGCACAGCTCAAAGATGTCGTCAGTTGGCTGACTCTCACAGCAGCAAATGGCCTAAGTATCCCTTACCTTGGATATATGGAGATGAACGTCGATGCTGTAGGGATCACCCTTCCCAGACGAGGATTTCTAGTGAAAAAGTCAATCTGTACACGTCCTCTTGGGAATGAATGTCATACGGCCGCTAGCCTTAGCAGAGAGGCATAGCGAAGGTCGCTGGACGGAAACCTATCCTGGTGCCAGCACAGACAAGGGTGATGATACCTGCATGTGGGTGGCGTGGTAGCACAACAAATGGAACAGGCCTCCTCGTCGAGCCTTCCAGTGTGCAACAAAGAAGTTCCATCATCATACCAGCTACCATCAGCACAATAAGAAGGGGCATATTCCATGTACCTATTTTCAACGTGGAGGAGCATGACGTTTCGGTGCAGCCCAGAACAAGACTTGGCATCCTCTAAGAGGCATCAGTGGAACCAGGTTGTCCAGAGATCGAATTTAAACGCCTTGGACGGAACCACGATGTTTTTGCCGGCGCATACAACATGAAGAAAAATACAGCACAGATGGGGCGTGCAAGGTTGATCTCTCCTACCTTCCATACTCTGACAGAAAGAAGCAAAGATTGAAAGACCTCCTCAAGCAGTATGCCGATGTCTTTGCCACAGATGATGCAGATCTTGGCTACACAGAAGTAGTGAAACATCATATTCACCTCAATGACGACTAGCCGGTTGCCCAACCGTATCATCGCACCCATCCAAACCAGTATGAAGAGGTAAAGTCGTACATTGGAAAGGTTTTGTAGAATAACATCAATGAAGAAAGTAGCAGTCTCTATGCCTCTCCAATCATCGTCGTTCGCAAGAAGGATGGTGGTATTCGACACTGCATTGACTACAGAAACTGAACTTGAAGAGAAAGAAAGACGCGTGTGAAGTATTTGTTGTCAATACTACTCAAGATTAAGCAAGATTCTAAAAAGCAAGATATTACAACATTAAGCCATGTTTATTAATTCAATTCAACTCCTAAGTACAGGTTAATACATGAAGGACATAGAATGGTTTGTATGTAACAGAATTGGACACAAGATGGTAGACTAGTAATGATGTCACACTGGACTGAATGAGGTACGAACAGAATTAAACATGTATATATATATAACAACGCGTACCCTCTCACGAGGATGGACCAGTCGATGGATGCCCTTCATATGCAAAATGATTCTTGGTGATGGACATGGCCAGTGGATTCAATCAAGTAGGTATGGACGAAAGGTACAAGGAAAAAACGGCCTTCACCATGCCGTATGGTCTTTTCCAGTACAAGAAAATGCCGATGGGCCTTTGCAATTCACCAGCTACGTTTATGAGCCTTATGCAGTATACCTTTAAAGAACAGATGTTCCAGATCCTGCTGGGCTATCCTAGATGACATAATAGCTTTTTCAAAGACGTTTGAGGAGCATCTAGAGCAACTGTAGATAGTGTTCCAGCACCTCTTACAGGCAGGCCTCAAGTTCAAGCCAGGCAAGTGTACCTTCCTGCAAGATACAGTCAGATACCTAGGATATCAGATTTCTGCCAGGGGAATCGAAACGGATCCACAAAAAATTGCAGCAGTTGCCAACTGGAGGGAGCCCACTCCTTTATCGGATTTGCCAGTTACTGCCGTCTTTTCATAAAGGACTTTGTAAAGATAGCTGCTCCTCTACATGAACTGGTTAACTCCTGCCTTCACACACACAAGACAAAGCAGAAAGCAATACCACTGTACAAGTTATGGACTCCCACTCATAAAGCCTCCTTTCAACAACTGAAGCTGAAGCTGACCACAGCTCCTGTTTTGGGTTATGTTTACTATTCCAAGTCCTTCATATTAGAGACAGATGCATCACATGAAGGTTTGGGTGCTGTTTTATCACAAGAGCAAGATGGGAAGAAAGAAGAAATTGCCCGTCCCAACCGAAGGGTTTGACCTGCAGAGAAAAACGTGGCCAATTACAGTTCTATGAAGCTATAGCTACTGGTGTTAAAGTGGGCTATTGGAGATAAATTGCGTGGCTACCTCATGGGATCCACGTTTATGAGAGGCTCACTAGGACGCTAGAAGCCTCAGGACACTAATTTTTGCATAATATTATCCAAGTTTCTATTTGATCGTGATCGTGTGGTAATATTTTAGGCATAAGAATGAGAAAGGAAATACTGTGCAAGCAGATGTGCACAGACAAGTGTGATAAGAGTTGTGCAGAAACACCAAATCGTTTGTATTGTGGAAACCGCAACATTACGTGTTTCTTTAGGCGAAAATTGTATGATTCAGTAGACAGTTGGCACATTTTTATGTCCGTTTGACTTTAAGATGCGTACCATAGTTGTCAACTAAGTGCGAGAATCTAAAAACGTCGCCCAATCCATGCTCAGATACCATAAATATTGCGGTTTTTCTCCTGATTCTTCAGTGATGTTTGGAGTTGGGTATTGTAAGACATTTGTGATATCTACCAAGGAAACAAGACTTTGTCTGACAGAGGTATGTAAGAGTACTTTCTACTGCAGGTTTATATTTTCTTAGCCTAGTACTTATCCATGTGTAGCGTTGTACTATTTGTTACTAGAGTTATTTTATTCAGTGAAGGACAAAAATCTATCTATTTCATTAGTTATTTTTAAGAATTTGTAAGTCTTATTCACCGTATTGCTTTCACGCATGGGGTATGTTAGTAACGACAGATCGTGTCACCACAACCGCGTTCCGTAATCGGGATTTCGTAGTGATTTTCATGAAGTTTGTTAAACTGTAATTATTAGTCAATTTACTACCGTTTTGTTAGATTCTGTATCTATATGTGCGTACAGTCTACGCAAACCAATCCTTCAATATCCTGGTAATTTGGAGCGTATTTACTGTAATTACAAAGTCGATTGCCTGCAATTTATGTGGTTGTTATTGCTTTATCGTGCAGCTGCAGGGCACAGAAATTACCAGTGCTCTCAGTTATTCTTTACACGTATACATGAATCAGGTCTTGGTCATAGTAAATTGTTCTCTATTTTATTTGTATAATTATCATTTAGTTTTACATCAACGATACTGGGATCATATCGTAGATGATAAAGTTTAGTTGTTGTTGTTTTGTATTTTCGCTTCATTGATACCAATACAATTTCTCTCATATTATGTTGAATGTAATATGGGACGAAATAATTCATTTTCTCTTTAGAAGGAATCGACACAATTTTCCTTGTCAGCTCAATCCAGTTGATCCATTGGGATAAATTAGAATATTTTTCCTTTTTGTTATATTTTATCAGAACTGGTATACTTTCTGCAAGCTTCCTCAGATTCATTCATCGATTCCGAGCTATGATATGTTTAACTAGTTTTGACTTGTATTATTTTCAACAAGTTATTCCATATGTAAGATTATTACACAAATTATACACATACTGGTAATATTATTCATTCATTATTTCATGTATAGCTTGGTTAGTTTGTCTCAATGCATATCAATGTATTATTGTAATATAAATATTTTTTTTTCTATTTGAATGTAAATTTACAAGGAGAATCTGTTAGTTGTTCCCGTTTATTTTGAGATAATTTGTTTATAAGAAAATGTGCATGAGAAATCCTTGGACCTCTGTCATTCCTGCGTGGCTGCAATTTCGTCCTGTTACATAGGTATAATACAAGTGAAGTCAAGGAGAAAGTGAAAAGGATGCAGCGATTTGAGAAAAGAGTATATACATAATAACACTTTTAAGACAAAACGCAAGTTTTATAGGGAAGTAGGTAAAGAAGGAATTAAAATCATTGAAGCACCGAAGATTGAAGAAGTGCAACTGTTTTGGAAGAACATCTGGAGTAAGGAACAACCTCATAATGAAGAAGCTGAAAATGCAGACATTCCTGTACAGGAGTAGAACAATATTACAACTAAGGAGATCAAGAGTGACCTGAATAAAACACAGAAATGGAAATCTCCAGGTGTTGATAAAGTCCATAATTTCTGGTTGAATTGTCTTGACTCTTCTCATGAAATTATGGCCCAAAAACTTTCACAATTCCTCAGCAGCCCCGAAAAATGTTCGCAGTGGCTTTCTGAAGGCACTATATATCTATTACCGAAAACCAACGAGATAAAAAAACAAAGATACTACAGACCAATTACCTGTTTAAGTACTACATACAAATTACTTACCTCAATTCTTACCGATTGAACTTATTCATTTCTTGAAGCAAATAACTTATTTCCTGAAGAGCAAAAAGGCTGTAAACGTGGGTCCTATGGGTGTAGAGATCAGCTACTCATAGACAAGATGGTTTTGGAAAACTGTAGATCGAAGCACAGAAACCTAAGTGTAGCATGGATTGATTACAGGAAGGCTTTTGAAAGCGTTCCACATAGCTGGATTTTGAAATCACTTGAACTGTGCAAAGTCCCTCCAGTAATCGTCAATTTCATACGAAGTAGCATGAGGATGTGGAAAACAGCTCTATCATTAAGCCATGAAAACGGAATTCTTAAANCTGTAAACGTGGGTCCGATGGGTGTAGAGATCAGCGACTCATAGACAAGATGGTTTTGGAAAACTGTAGATCGAAGCACAGAAACCTAAGTGTAGCATGGATTGATTACAGGAAGGCTTTTGAAAGCGTTCCACATAGCTGGATTTTGAAATCACTTGAACTGTGCAAAGTCCCTCCAGTAATCGTCAATTTCATACGAAGTAGCATGAAGATGTGGAAAACAGCTCTATCATTAAGCCATGAAAACGGAATTCTTAAATCCCATCGCATTAACATAAATTGTGGTATCTTCCAAGGAGACTCTTTATCTCTCCTTCTCTTCTGTATCGCCCTTTTCCCACTCTCGAAGCTGCTTAATGCAACAGGCTATGGATACAAAGTTAATGGTAAAGTTTTAGATCACTTATTTTATATAGACGATTTAAAGTTGTTTGCAAAGAATGATAGTGAACTTGAAGGGCTGTTACAAACTGTCAAGACTTTCAGTAATGACATCAATATGTCATTCGGATTGGATAAATGTGCTAAAGCAACCTTTACGAAAGGAAAACTAGGACAGTCAAGTGACATAGAATTAGACGATCATGAAAGCATTAAAGAACTTGAACCTGGAGAAATATATAAATACTTGGGTATTAACGAAAGTGACGGAATCCAACACAACAGTATGAAAGAGAAAATTAAAAAACAGTTCTACAGAAGGATTAAATGTATTTTTAAAACAGAGCTTAATTCTAATAATAAAATAGAAGCAATAAATATACTGGCAATTCCCGTCGTTACGTATAGCTCTAATGTAACCAATTGGTCTTTAAGGGAGATGCGGAAAATGGATACGAAAATAAGAAAGTTTATGAAAATGTACCGAATGCATCACCCGAAAACTGACGTGGATAGGCTGTATATACCTAGGAAAGATGGAGGGAGAGGAATGATGCAATTGGAACTGAGTTACAAAACTACGACAATTGGACTATGTAAATATTTTGAATCAACCTCGGATTGGATGTTAAAATTGATGCTTGCTCATGAACAGACGAAAAGAGCCCACTCTATCACTAACGAAGGTAGAAAGTTCATGGCAGAACTTAAGGTTGACCAAGTTGTATGCGAGGAAAGTATGCCTTGCACTAAGCAAGCTAAGATGGTAAAGCAAACGGCAAAAAATGAAGGAATAAGAAACATTATTCTAAATTGGAAAAACAAACCCCTTCTTGGCCAATACCCAAATCGAATCGATGATACTGATGTATATAAGAAACTCGCCCATCAGTGATTACGTAGCGCGGGGCTAAAAGCTGAAATGGAGGGGTTTTTACTGGCTGCGCAAGATCAAAGTCTTCCTACAAAGAACTTCCAAGCAGAAATCCTTCATAACGGTGCAAACCTTAATTGTCGATTTTGCGACTCTTCCAGAGAAACAATAGATGATATAGTTTCTGGGTGTCCAATCTTAACACCAATTCATGAGGCCGGATCGAACTCATCGGGGTGGTCTTCAAATCTACCTCCAACAGCTTACACACACACACATACACACACACACACAACACCAATTGAATACAAGTAGCTCCATCAGAGTTACCACCAATTTTATCCTTTTGCACATCCAATTCACATTCTGCTGGCCCAGCTTCAAACAATGTCTTGAAAACATCTGTGGGCATAGATTGTACAATTGTTACAAGTCCAAGTGAGCCTTCAGAATAATGCAGATTTATGTTTGATAATTTATGAGGTGTATCAGATGCATGATTTATGTAGCTGAACTTCATCCCATCTTGTTTCATCTCTGTAATCTTTGACATGGTGTCTGCTTTAACACGTTCGTATTCTCGTTCTAGACAAAGTTTGATACCATTGGGACTTTCAGGTAATCAACGTTTTAAAGATTTGAAACCATCTCTAATGTCTGGACTAGTTGAAATCGCATGAAAACGGGATAAATTCACTGCACAAAGTCGACCAACACGAAAATCAAGCAATAATTCATCGCTTTGTTTCAAAAACGACGTGATTTTTCGTAGTTTCGTTGGTGGTCCTGCTGGTTTAGCTGATTATGACATTGTTCTGATTCTCAATCCAAATTGTGTTTTCCACTAAGATGATCAAGCAAACCTTTGGTGGTTTCCAAAGCTTTGTAAATATTGGAACACAACTTCCACTTAGCTTTGGTAGTGTCTTTAGAGCTTAGTCCGAGCTAGCTCGACGCAGTAAGTAGTAAGTAAGTTAGAGCTTAAGAAATGCTGCCANGAAAACGGGATAAATTCACTGCACAAAGTCGACCAACACGAAAATCAAGCAATAATTCATCGCTTTGTTTCAAAAACGACGTGATTTTTCGTAGTTTCGTTGGTGGTCCTGCTGGTTTAGCTGATTATGACATTGTTCTGATTCTCAATCCAAATTGTGTTTTCCACTAAGATGATCAAGCAAACCTTTGGTGGTTTCCAAAGCTTTATAAATATTGGAACACAACTTCCACTTAGCTTTGGTAGTGTCTTTAGAGCTTAGTCCGAGCTAGCTCGACGCAGTAAGTAGTAAGTAAGTTAGAGCTTAAGAAATGCTGCCAAACAGGAGATCTGAGACTTTGACTTTCGTCGAGAAATTCTAAATCCGACATTTTCACTTCTGTTTACAATTATTTGGCGTAACATATCGGAATTGAGCAATGCGCGCCCGAAAGAGAGAAACTGAGAAGCAAGATCCCAGACGGAAAACAAGAAAAAATCTGCCAAAACATGAAGTTAGTGTCAGAAATAATTTTTCAATATTTCGGGACAAATGAATACTTCGCCGAATATCGGGAAATCAAAATTAGCCATTGACAGTGTGCGAACCCTATTACTGTGCATGAATGTGAGGCGAGTAGATAAGCAATTGATGATCATTAAAACCCTTTGAGATACCAGTAAAACTCTCAAATCTGGTAAACCTCACTTACGTACACAATCCTCTGCGCACCCGGTAATGCATAGTGCCGTCAACCGAGATTATGACATTGATCTCTCTGCAGCACTTCTTCCCAGGTTGTCATGTGTGCATTCGTGTTCCTTCAACTCCATTTTGGATGTCATTCTTGAGGTGTCCTTCAGTCGGCCTCTGTTTCTGCTACCTTCCGGTGCCCATTGAAAGTCGATTATTGGCAGAGACTTTGGTGGCATTGGCAAAGACTCGCCCGATCGATTCTTCCCTATTACCTTATCTTTCATTCCTGCATTGGTTTAGTACAAGAATCCTTGTGAAGATTAATATTGGAGATAGTCTTGGAGAAGAAGATTGTTAGGATTCGTCCAGAACATTTGTTCTGAGAGATTTTGTGTTTAAAGCCCAGATAATTTGTCATTTATTACGATTTAGCACTATACAGAAATATGCTTAAAATATAGCTTTTAATAAGTGTGACCTTAGTCGTCACGCTGATGTTTTGCCGTCCAGGTGCTGCGTAGTGCTAAAAGGGATGAATGGCTTTTGAAATACCCTGGCTGACTACATCGTTGCTCTGTCTGCATCTGGTTATCTGGGAGCCAAGAGAAGTGAATTGCTTAGCTTCTTCAATCCGCTGCCGTCCTACTGTCAATTCTCAAGAGCTTAGTCTTTCTAATACCGATCTTAGAGGCAATCTTCTTGCTAGTCTTTGCCTAATGGACTTGTTGCCAAAGTGAAATTAGTGCAACATCGTCAGCAAAATCGTGTTCCTAGAGGTTTCTTCTTTAGGAGCCATATCCGTTGAGGACGTTGGTAATCATCCCTCGCCACGCTCTCCTATCTCTCGTAAGTCGTACAAGGTCAACGCTAGTATTGTGGATACCGTTCTGCATCAGACATTCTCTCACACTGCTCATCCACGTGACGCGCGTCCTAACCTTGGTTCGCTCTCTTTCTATCTTCGTTGTTATTGTCACATTTTTCAAATCTTCCTTTCTTTTGATATGTCTTAAGAAACAACTTTCCAGTCTTCTGTGACTCTTGGATTAGTGTCCATGTCTCGGAACAATAGTTAAGCTCTGGATACACATAGCACTCGACGATTCTTAGCTTCGTTGGCATAGATATCTTGCTGTTTTCAAGTATCTTTTGGAGCTTGATAAACTCAATTTTACCAGAGTAATTTGCCTCTTTATCTCCAGAGCTCATCGAGCATCATTTGTCAACATACTCTTGATGCTGTCTTCCTATCTCAGGTGATATTCTCTTCCTTACTCTCATTAGTAGTATTCTTACCATCAGTTTTGTCATATAACTCATCAGACTGGTTGTTCGATGTTGTTTACAATCTACTGCTCCTGGTTTTTTTGGAAGGGCTATGAAGATGAATTTTGCCAAGTCATCTGTTAACGTCCTTTAGTCATAATTCTAGTTGACAACCGCTGCCAACTTTTCAAAGCATTACTCTTTTAAAGCCTGAAGCATCTTTGTGACAACTCTATCTGGCCTAGCTGCCTTTTGTATCTTCATTTGTCTCATTGCTGCCTTCAACTCTGAATTTAGGATTTTGTGGTCATAGTTAATCTTCGCAAGAACAGGCATGGCTCCACATACATCTTGGAGCAGCTCACATATGTATTCAAACCATCGGTCCGGTACACCTGCTTTTTCCACTAGCATGCTTCCATTATGTGCCCTGATGCAACTCGATATAGTACATCTTGATTTTCTTCCACTTAGCTCATCAATACGCCTGTAAACTTTGCTGGAATCGACAGGTTCATTTTCGATTGCAGAGCATTTGTTATTTAGCCAGGTTTTGTTGGCTTCGCTACATTTTTGCTTGATGGCTTTATTCAGCTCAAGTTATTCGCTACAGCTCCTGTCCCTAGTTTCCTGTCTGTCCCTCATTATTTCCAATATCTTCTCGGTTATCCACTTTTGCCTGTTGCCTTTTCTTTCTTTCTGTAAAAGGCAGAGCTTATTCGACAAGACTAGTCGTTTAAAGTCAAGTTTTTTGACCGCTGCAGTCCTTTCCAGTTTCTTCAATTTGAACTTAATTGTGCACACCACTTGGACATGATCACCTCACACAGTCTGCCCTGGATAAGCTGTAGTGTTTTTCATCGCCCTTTTGAATCTATCATTTATCGCGATGTAGTCAATCTGATTTCTGCTGCGCTCGCCTGGCCTTTTTCATGTGCATATTCTTCGTCGATGTAGTTTAAACCAGGTGTTCATGATGACCATCCTGCTTTGGTCGCACCGTTTAACCCATCTATCAGTACGACTGTTTCTCTCATCAATGCCAAACTGGTCTACCACTTTTCCTTCTCCAGCAGATCCCACCTTAGCGTTTAGATCTCCCATGACAATAGAGATGTCATTGTCTTTGCATTGATGTTTTGCTTCGTCCAGCTTACCAGAAACCACATCAATCATCTCATTGGAGAACAAGCTTGTTGGCACATATATAACAATAATGGAAATGTTGAAGGTGTGTGTCCGTACAGCTTAACCAAAATAACTCTTTTACAAAATGGCTAGTATCCCAATGCGGAAGTTTGATGGATTGCGAACTGTCGCTTGATGACGTTCCTGTCTCACCTGTGCCGATGAGGGTAGCTAAAGGGCAAGGGGTTCCTTTGCCGATTGGAATCTGGAGTCCCATTAACGCCGTTCCTCGGATGATTATAATTGTGGGGATCACGATTGTTCTTGGAGAAAAATTTTAGTGAAGTGGTCCTCCGTCGCCTTCTTCATCGCAGTTTGCAAGCCAGTACTGGGGTTGCCAGTCTGCCCTACAGATCATTGAGTAAAAGCTGTGGTCCAGTAACTTGGATCACCCGTCTCATTCTCATACTGCGTCACTGCTGCCTAACACAGGGTATGCCCGGGCTTATTTAAAGGTGGCCTCACCTCGCCTTCTGCACAACACTTCAGCAGGAATATGTCGTTTTTTATTACAATGCCAGTGCCATCTGTCTGTGCCAACCCCCTGAGTTGACTCAAAAGGCGTTAGACAGCTCATTGTTGCAAATCATTTGCAACCAAAAGCCCATATACAGCATCTTTACTATATTCAGAAATTTAAGAGTTATAAAAAAAAGGGGTCGTCCGGACATGATAGCATTACAGATGAGATACTGCTAGACCTTAGATCATCATTAAAGAACATTGTACTGAAGATCTACAATGTTACCTGGGAAATTGCCTCAATTCCTCAAGTGTGAACAAGTGTCGCAATTCATCAATAGCAGGGTTACCTGGGACCTGGAAAGAAAAAAGATCAACATGACACCAGACTGGATTTTGGCAACAGAGATCCAGCATGAACCAAGTTACGTACATTGAATTAGGAATAAAAACTGCACTACAAGACAAGAAACAGACCATTACAGTACTATAGACAAACATCGAGAAAGCCTTAGACTGAGTATGGGAAAAAGGTTGAAGGTGAAAAGTTATCAGTATGAATTCAAAGAGTATATTAAAAAAGGACGTTAGCCAGTATTTATTGAAGAGAAATGCCTGGTTTTAGAACAGCAGACAACAGAGCAGAAAAAAGAACCCGTGGTAAAGCGAACTACAATAAAGAATACTTGAGCTTTCACTGTTCATCATTTACATTAATGGTATCTTAAATGATATTCCGACATGGGTCCATGAGATAATCTATGCTGGTTACAAGATAGACTTGAACAAGATAAAAATGTGAAATGAAAATGGTTTCTTATCATCAATGACAGAAAAACATATGTCATCTTCAGCTTGGCCAACAATGAACAGGGATTTGATCTTCTGATTAAAGTCTACATCCTTTCCATAGACAAAGTACCAACACATTCAGGAGTCACTTGAAACCTCAGGATGGCCTGGAATGACTAAACCGACAGTTACACAGCAAGAGCTCCACCCTAACAGAGGTAATAAAATATCTGCCCGAAACCTCCGGGAGAACAGAGCACATATCCAGGAAAAAGCTGTTTCTATGGGCGAATAGGACCAGTGCTTAAAGATATCGAACCTGCTTGCTGAACACCGTCAAAGACCAGCAACAACGGAGTCTCGAAAGTTCAGAATCATGAATCGCAGATCACTACTGGTGAAATTAAGTCATGCCTAATACACGCTATGGACCCTTTGACAGGTCTTCAAAGCCTTAAATGCAGACGAGGCAGGAAAGGCCTGATACAAGATACCACATTCAAACTAAAAAGGAAACATTCAATGGACAAATAAATGCCAAATGATGGCCTACCAAATGAAAATGCAGCAGCTTTGCGCACAACACTGACAGACTAAAGCTTCTAATACACTGAAGCAGTTGGTAAAAATATAGTTTTCAGAAATCAGATCTAGCTTTCCTGCTATTCTCAGGAAAGGTACAAGGTCAGAAATGGAGAGTAAGGCAGTGACACTTAAACGCACTTTACAAGTCTACAAAAAGACCCACACTGATGGCTTAGCAGAAGTAAAAACCATGAAATGTGTTTGGAGAGACTGTAAATGCACCAAATATGGAATATCCACCCACCAAACCATTTCAAGTGGGACGTTCCCAACAAAGTACAAGACTGAGGCAGAGACATTCCATACAGCAACCACAAGAGTCTGTGAGAATATTACAGCAAAAGACTCTAAACCTGTCATCTTCTCCTATGGAGTTTCAGTTCTCCAAGCTCTTTAGAACGCTTAAAACAAAAGCCTGAGTACTCTTATATGCACTCTCTTCACTGGGCAAAAATTCGAAGAACAAAAGCTTGTCGAGTGAGTCCTTTCAAACTTTGAAATCTCAGGCAATGAGATGACAAATAAATTAGCGGCAGACGGTGGAAAACGGCCACAAAGGGACTAGAAAGTCAGTTAAGAAAAAAGTAATACCACAATAAAAGAAAAACACAAGGGAAAATGGCTTTTTTATCTTGCCATTATCTTACATAAATTTGATTCCTAAACATAACTTGGCTTCACCTCGATCTTTTACTTTGAAACGATTGACCAAAGTCTTCTTTTCTTTAACTAACAAGTCAATATTGTCACTAACAACCAGCAAAATGTCAACATACAATGCTACGATGAAGAAATTTCCTCTCAGTTGTCTCCATCACACTATGGTAAGGGTCGTAAGTGATACTGCATCCCTATGACGCAACGACGGTAGAAAGAGTCTGGATCATGATGACGTCAAATGAATGAAACAGGTTTTTAAAGAACGAGGTATGTAGCAAATTCTTATTCCATTGGAAGTTTGACGAGAGACGGAAGAAAATTTTGCTTTCTTATCTTAATGCAAAAATGGGAAATATATTATCGAGATATGATGGAAAGGTTAAAAAACGTAAGTAAGCAACTAGTTATCACTGTATTACATTGTCTCAGAAGAAGCTTATGACTTATAACATAATACAGCTCTTATCTTTATAGTCTATAGTTAGTTTGTTCCTCTATAGTTTATTCTCTACATTTAAAAGCATATTATTTCGAGACCTCTTGCTCTCAAAACAAAAGAAACTAAAATGTTTTCATTTTAAACTTCACTTCTTTTAGCGTGCATTGCTTCTTCTGGGTGTTGTATTACTTCTTGTGACTGGAAGAAGCCTACCATAAAGGAGAAATCAGTTTAATCACACTAGCTTGTTCAAAATGCAAAGACTGATCATAGATACTAAGCTATCCTGAATAAAAGTGACAGAATAGGAAGGAAATGAAAAAGCATTTCAATCTAAAGTAATCACAGAGCTCCTTCTGCGCTGTTACATTATCCAAGAGCAGGTAAACGAATACCCTCAAGATCTGTTAGGCTGTAAATGGCAAGAAAAAATAGCAGTTAAGGAAATATTAGCCAAGACTGTACTACCTCTACCAACTCAATATCTATAGAACTCTAATGTTCTTGATATGTCTAAGATAAAAAAGGTCACCAAAAATGGTCAAAAAAGTATTTTATAACTTCTTCAATCCATTCAATTAAGCATACAGAAAGTGTATGAAATAGTACATTCTTTAGCAGAGGAGCCTTTCGAGGATAGCTGGGTAGCTATTGAAAAGTATCTTGTTAACAGTACATATGAGAGTATCTTTTTAACAAGATATCCGTATTAACATCGTACTTTACTCTCCCATGTTCATTACCAACTCATCTGGAAGTAGTTCTTAGCTACGGCAGTCAATGTTACAGTACTAGACCCTACATGCTTCTTAAACTAGGACCAGAGTAGATACCTGACTTGAGATTGAATTCAGGTTCAACTACATTGAAGATAAATAGCAGTATTGTCCCAATGCCAAGAGGCTCGTGCTTCTTTAATACAGATGAATGATGAAGTATTTCAATGTAACCAACTCATCTCAGTTCTTTCTTTTAGGAAAATATTTGGGAGGGTGAGATTCAAAAGTGCTTTTCCTGGTCTTTGAAGACGTAAGCAGAGAAAGAGAAAAATATTTATTACACATTAAAAGAAATAGATAAAATTAAAATCGTCTGGCACTGGACATTAACTGTCTTAGTAACATTGTAACTATTCCTATTTTTTAAAATGTTTTTTGCATTGTTACACTCATAGAAATACAGACGAGTGTTTTCCTATTTATCTCCAAACAATTTACAATTTCATCTGTCTGAAAGTTCATCACCTTACACAAAAGTAGTGCTTCAAATGATAAATGTATTTGAGGACGGTATCCAAATAACTATTTGCAATTAATATTTTTTAATGTCTTCTCTTCGTAGATGATGACTGTGTCACAAGTTCTAGGAAGAAATCGTTTTTCAAATGTCTGTTCACATTTAAACCAGGAAAATCATTTTCAAGATTATCTGTCAAATGTGGAAAGAAGCAAAGCTTTTTTGTTCCGAATGAAGATGAACACATGTTATTTGAAGATGAATTCGACCATGGATTTGATAGCATTTATGAAAAAGGTCCAGAGGCCAAGTTTTCCGCTGTTGACGCCATGCCAAGCTTATCAAGCAATCTAGTGAAAACAGTTCAAAATGAAACAAGAGACGAAGAGTATAAGGACGAGAAAAACTCTGTTACAGAAGAAAAGATTGAAACGTTGTTTGAAAGTGATAACAAAACGTCTACTGAAATGATTAAGATCGAGTTTATGGCTCTTGATATCGACACACCTTGGTCAATTCATTTTAACCCAAATATGTATAGAAATAAAGTAAGTATATATAGCTATCGCTGTTCTTGTATTATTGAATTTTAGAATGATCCTGCTCTAATGTCTCACTCAGTTGATCTAGCAATGGGAGTAATATTAACAATCCTTTGCAGAACTTTATGTGATTTCCAAAATTAAGGGAAAAAAGTCAGTGGAACAACATGAAATGTGCGAACAATGTGTGATATCAAATTGTTGCAAATTATTTCCTATATATATATTCTTTTCTATTCATTTCTGATCCAATAAATTTTGAAAGATAGGTTCTAATGTAAAAAGCACCTTTTTGCATCAACACTTTAGAATATGCTTCTCCTGCCTTGCCCTTTTTCTGCCACCTTGATTAATTTAGACAGAAAACATCAGATCTAGAAATTTTATATTGCCTTATTTTGATCAAGACTAACAACTAAAAACAAAAGGAAAAGTGCCCATTTTGGCATGTAACACTCTTGCAGCAGACACAAATGTTAAATTGCAAAAATATAGAAAGTGCAAAAGATGCCAAAGCATTGTTTAGTTCTACAATAACATGCTCTTTTATTTCATCTCACTTTTGAGGTTAAAGTGTACTATTAGAAAACACTTTTGCTTTTAGTATCTATTCCAATCTTATACTTGTTTTTTTTAGGTCAGTAATGCAACTATGAAAAAGAAATTGTTCTTTGAATCTACTGCAAGCTTGCCAGGTCTTCGACATTGAGAATAGTAAATCACCATTGAAAAGGACATTAAAATTAAAATTGGAGGACATTATTACTCAAGGAGAAACAAAACATTATTTAACATTAAAACGAGATAAAATTAGCTTGATATATACATACTGACATTCTTAATTGTAAATTTATAGAAATGTAATTTAACATTATTAGACATACTACAAAATGAATGAATAAAAGGATGCTTGAAACAGTATTATTATTATTAGATCTTGGGCAATCTACCCGTATATAATGTAAATATTAATGAAGTATATATATATATATATACATATACATATGCAGCTGTAAATTATGTTTAGAATTGTACATATACTGACTAACGTTATAAAGTGATGGTCATCTTTGCGATTTCTTTTTCTGCATTTCATTAATATTTTTGGTTTATTTTCATTATTATCGAATTCAATTAACACTTAAAATGATGCTCTCGTGTTTACCGAAGTAAGATATAAAGTAAATGAAAATTGAAAATGATCTATTTGTTTCAATATATTAATTAATACCAACGTTTCGTCCTTAATCTCATCCAGATCTTTGCGAGGTATATTTTTTGCAGATATCACTCTAAAATGCTTCACTGCTGAAAGAAAAAATATTCTCTTTGATACATCGGAAAAATTAATGCCTTTATTACTAATATACAATCTATTTCTAAAGGATATCCTTTATTACTGACCTTATTATCCAGCTATTTGAGGCTTAGCCTGTAAAAAATGTAGTCTGTGGTAGAACATCTCTTTAAATGTATTCTGTACAATCAATTAGTGTGATCGGTTTTAATTAATAATATAAAGATGCAATAAAAATACGACATTCACGATTATTTTGGGACGTATATTGTCAGGTAGCTCAAACTAGGAGACCGTTATATAACACAAGTGGAGAATAAACAACAAACACGATAATAAGAGAAAAGAAGTAGTGGATACTTGAGAGCAAGACAACAAAGGTATTGTGAGTATTGTCATGCATTGAAATCCATAGCTAGATCTCATTACCAAACATGTGTTGGAAACTTTAATTTCAATAATCGAAACCTACATAATTTTGGATCAGATTCAGCTTTACCTTTTTCCTTGAATAAATCTATATAAACAGTATCAAGCAAGCAATCAGCTACATGGAATATCAGGACACTACACCAAACAGGGAAGCTGGAAAACGTTGTGAGAGAAATGGTGAGAGTAAAGATTGACATACAAAGACTGAGTGAAGACAGAACACATTCATGGTGTTGGAATCGTACTACGACCAAACACAGCAGATTGTCTACTTGGCTACTGGGCTATTTCGGATCGAATAATTGTGGTTATAAACAATATACACCAGTAAAATGATCAGTTAAATAGCAAGCAATTAGATTTGTATGAGCTTCTAAGCGAAATTCTTTTCCAAAACCCAATCATATGACATATAAATTAACAACTTCACCTTGTTCTACCATAAGTATATTATAGTCGACTGACCTTTCATCTAACCATGTCACAAATATGCTCCTATTCAATTGTGATACTATTATAAGACGGGAGACAACAAACATTCAAATACATATTTATTGTTATAAATATCCACACATATGCAAGTGTGTTTCCAATAACGACATAATCCATGTATAATCTATTACACGGCGAGTTGATATATCAATTTCCTAAAAGATAAAGAAGCTATTTTGAGATCAACATGACTTAATTACAAAAGCATGGTTGTAATTCATTAGCGTGCTTGAAGCTGTTTCGTATTATGATCATATTTATGTATTAAAATCAGTCAACGTATATACACTTTGTGAACTGTTGAAGTCAATGTTCAATGTTGTTTCCAACTGCTTAGTTAATCTAAACTATTCTATCTTCTATCTATACCGATACGTATATATCATAGCTGAACTTTTCTGACAGATGATGAATGGATTTAATGGATTTAATGTAGATTACTTTGCCAAAATGTAGGATTAGCCAGATGGAAGGTGAATCATCATCCATACCGATACTAAATTGTTGCTGCCTTGGCTTGGTATTTTTTTCAGAAATTGAGTGGGTTCTCATATATATATATATGTATATTCATATTCGCTCTACATTTCCATCGAGCACTTTAAATGGTAGCAAAAGAACACTATTGTATTTGTAAGTCTATAATGAACACGGAAATAATAATAATAATAATAATAATAATAGTATAATTTAATTAACATAATTTCGTGTCAAGATATGATTAAGCACTCTCTCTTACACATTCTACATTGTTTTTCGCATAACAACCAGGTTTCAAATTAGTCTTTCTGTACTGATTGCAAGTATGTCTCTAACTTATAATACCTTGTGTTAGAGCAAGTATGATCTTGAGGTAAATTCTTGCTTTAAATGTTTTGTTTTTGGTGAAGGGGATCAATAATAATCTCCATCTAATTTACAATAATCAAAGTCATTTTTGATGTTTACGTTCAAAGACATGTAAATTGTATAAGACTTTCAAGTGGGATATTTATGTGAGGTGACTAGTTGGATTCATATTAGAAGACCGTCATGTACTAAACATTGTTGCCTAGATTAATAAATATGATAGTGTTATCTAGGATACTTTTTTCTATTATGGTGTTAACCTTGTGCTTTCTACATAAAGCAAGATTTGATTGAGTGTACTCTAAATAAGGAATTGGTGATTTGTTTATGGTGTCTTCAAAGATTGTATTTTTCTTGTGTTCTGAAACATCATTCTTATCTTGTGTCCTCAAGATGTAGCATTCTTATCTATTCTCTAACCTCACATTCCTAAAGTGCCATATTTTGTCGATTGATAAAAGCTTTCTCAGATTTGCTCCTGAGTGACAGATAACCCATTTAACGTGGTAAACGAAGTCAAATCGAGCAGACTGATGCACATATTGCTATAAGATACAAAACCCAGGAAAAGTTTGTTTTAGTGGGAAACACAGTGATCCCAGTACATTTATATCAGACAAGTAGTTTACCAATGAGTTGATTCATTGAAGATTTTGGTGAAACTTTGTTCACATTTCTTTTAAAACAATTCTTAAACACATTTCTTCAGAAAAAGAGATATTGTTTATGTACACTGACTTAGTGCTAGCCATTCCAATTTTGATGTAAGAATAATTACGAATTAGCTTAAAAAGTAGGATACATGACCCCTAGGGCTTGCATTTTTCCCTATTGAAAACTAGTTTTCAATCGGGGAATTTGATAGATTCCCCTTAATTTTCCCCGAAATTTTGCGAAAAAGCAGATAAAGATGATTTTGCTTAAACTTTTTGTGTATTTCACCACTTTACATAGAATTTTTGTATTTTCTTTAGAAGTACAAGAATGTTAAGGGTAGAATCGCCAAGTCAGCTTCTAATTTTAGTACTAAATAAGCTAGCAGAAGAAAAGCACCGCTCCAACTTCACACGTGTTGGTGCAATAGTCAAAAGTGACTTGTAAATCAAGTCTAGAGTAGGAGGCCTTTGAGTGGTAGTCTTAAGCTCATAAAGCTGCATTTCAGCTTTGATTACAAGTGGTTTCACTTCTAGTTCTAGTCTGGCATTAGATTTTGTACTTGTTTTGCTTTTTGAAGTGCCAAGTCAAGTTGTTCGTCAGATGGTAAATTTTCTCTCTCCTCTTCTTGGCTAGTGCTAGCTTCAGTATCACTTTCTTCATCATTATTTCCAAGAACAACAGAAAAGAGTCGCTTGACAAGTTTTGTTGCTGGATCTAGAATTAACTTTCGTTCAATTTTGAATCCAAAGAAATCTTTTTTCTTGGTAATAAAGCATGGATCATGTAAATAAAAAATCAAATGTGCAGCTTGAGTATCTCTTCTTTCTAAACTTCTTTTAGTAAGGGATTCATGTAATTTCATACTAATTAGAGAATTTTGTTTTTCAAGCTCTTTCAATGTTGTTTCCATGATTGTTCCTACTGTTAGAAGATTTGCATCCTTTCTGCATAAGGCTAGGCTAGCAGATGTAACAACCTTCAAGGCATTGCTAAGATCTTCTAGTCTGGATATGTCATAATTAGTGAGGTGAACTTTATAGTCAATGTGCACCAAAGCCATCTTCAATTGCTTGTAGATCCTAAGGTATCTCTGAATCATGTCATTTAGACTGTTCCACGAGTTGGACAGTCCAAAATAAGTTTCAACTCGTGTCCCAAGTCTTTTTTCAAAATAGCTTGCAAAAAGGTATCATTTTTCACAGGAGATGTTTGGAAAGTTTTCACTATTTTTCTGATGGTGACAATGTCTTTTTTGAAATCTGGATTAAGATCTTCATCATTGCCAATCTCCTCCCATGTTTCAAAAGATAGTCTAGAATCGTCATGGTCCATGACATCATCAGAATATTTCAAACTAGAATTAGCCTTTTCCTTCTTTTTTTTTCACTTGAAGTACATCATTGACAGCGAGATTTATTCCATGAGTATAGCACAGAAAATGTAGCAGTGGCTGCATTGCTTTACCAAAACTTATCATCAGTGCAGCTCCATCAGAGGTACCACTAATTATGTCCTTTTGCACATCCCATTTACATTCTGCTAGCCTAGCTTCAAACATGGTCTTAAAAACATCTGTTGGCATAGATCGTACAATTTGTACAAGTCCAAGTGAAAAATAGCCTTCAGAATAATGCAGATTTATGTTCAAATATTGTCCATTTCTATTTAATGTTCATTCATTGGTAGTATAGCTGAACCTCATGCCATCTTGTTTCATCTCTGTAGTTTTTGACATGATGTCTGCTTTGACACGTTCGTATTCCCGTTCTACACAAAGTTTGATACCATTGGGACTTTTAGGTAATCTACGTTTTAAAGAATTGAAACCATCTCTAATGTCTGGACAAGTTGAAATTGCATGAAAACTGAATATATTCACTGCACAAAGTCGACCAACACGAAAATCAACCGATAATTCACCTGTCTGTTCCAAAACCGACGTGATATTTCGTAGTTTCTTTGATGGTCCTGCTAGTCTAGCTCCTTGTTCTGATTCCCAATCCAAATTGTGTTTTCCTCTAAGATGGTCAAGAACAAAGCTTTGATAGTTCCCAAAGCTTTGCAAATCTTGGAACACAACTTACACTCAGCTTTGTCTTTAGAGCTTAAGAAATGTTGCCAAACAGGAGAGCTGGCACTTTGACTTTCGTAAAAGAATTTCTAAAGTTGACATTTTCACTTTTGTTTACAATTCTTAGGCGAAAAGTATCGGAATTGAGCAAAGCGGGCCCGAAAGAAAGAAATTGAGAAGCGAGTTCTCAGATGGAAAACAACAACAAATCGCCCAAAACATCAAGTTAGTGCCAGAAAGAATTTTTCACTTTTTACGGGAAAAAATGAATAATTCGCCAAATATCGGGGAATCAAAATTAGCCATTTTCCCCGAAAAATCTCCACACGAGGAATTTCGGGGTGAAAACCCTACCCTAGAGAAACCAAAAAAAGGGAAAATATGACTTTTGGGTTTACAGGGGTTTTTTTTATAAGAAAGTGGTTTACACGAAAGTAGTACTTGGCTTCTCAAAAAGTTAAGAAAGTTCAAATCTAAGAAAGTATATAATCATGTTCTGTTTGCAAAAATCACTTCCTGTCACGAAGAAATTGAAATATTTAACCGAGACCCTACAAAAACTAATAGGGACCTTGACTTAATTAGACTGACCATTTAGAGGTCAATATTGAATAAGCGAAAAAATAAATGAAATTGATCTGCCGGCGCCTCGCAGGAACTAGAGAAATAAAACTGCCTTTTAAAGACGTACTAATTTGCCAGTTTGGTTTTTTACAAATCGAAATATAAACATGTAAAATCCGCATGAATATTTGTTTTGGCTATGACTTGTTTATGATCTGGCAACCCTGATTTGACAGGGTAGTTGGGAGTGCGGTTAATGAAGGTAATACAAAGTTTCTCATGATCGTTAAAAAGCGAAATTGAATGTCGTAAAAGTCATTCAAGACATAACTCTGTCAAAAGTGTCTTTTGTTGAAGTCTATTACGTATTCGAAGGATAAACGGTAAAAAATGCATTTTTTTTGCTAAGAAAGTTCTAAGAAAGTTTGAGTACTGGGGTCGTTGTAAACTTTCTTATAAAAAAACCGTGTAATATCCAGACAAGAGATTAATAATCCAAACACTTAGCTTTTAATGCTTCTGCATGTTTTTTTATGTCCTAGTGTTTCTGGATGTCGTGTGATGTCGTTTCCTTCCCCCATGAGCAAGAGAGATATTTGTATTGCATATTGTGCAAAGGAACTTGTGTTGATAATCAGGCTCATGTGAAGAACATTTTGTAAAGTTAAACTTTTCTTTTAAGTCATCAGAATAGCTTGTTTTGTATTTTTTTATTTGTTGATGTCATATCTTCCTCAACCAAAACAAGTCTGAGGCTCGTGTTTTTATATCTAACACAAATGCACGAAAGAAATATTTAGCGACATAAAAAAGAATGTGTTACGAAGAGCAACACTAGCCATAAAGAAAAACATAGACACTCCAACGTTTGGCTCTTTTTGTTGTGGCGCCATCATATCCAAATAGCAAAGAAAGAAAGAGAAAAAAAACCCAGACGTAGACATTCCACCGTTTGGCGTCTAGCTTTATCGGCAGCCGTAATTATAGTTGTGCTGTGATTTAATTACATCGAACGAATCTTTTCATCCGCTGCGAAGAGGTTGAGCTGTTATTAGTGACATTGATTCTTCTTTTTTTTATACCAGATTTTTATTTTTATTACAAGTTTTTTCAAAAAGTGGAAGGATTTTCAAATTGTCGGGAGGTCGGGAGAAAACCTCTGAAATCGGAAGTTTCCCGGTCGTATCGGGAGGGTTGGAACATATGGTAAATTTAGCTTTATTTTGTCTGCTTTCGCTATTAAGCAAAATATAATTAACTTTTTTTTGGCCAGTTCAAGCACCATTTTCATGAATGGTGATATTAGAAAGTGTGTCTGGCTAGACAACAGTCTCGTCCATAGCAATAATGCTTGCTGATATGTATTTTTACATTCAAGAAGACTGTCAAGCATGCAAAATATATATAATAAGTTTATTAATTGGGTGATAAGGATCTGTTCGGGATCCTGCTGACTTTCGTGTTCGTCTGATTTTCGAGATAAGTTATTCCCAGGCACGAATTTTTTGAAGATTCACTACGTGCAACAGAATTATTCCTCCCATATTTTCCACATTACTCTTTACTCTTTTCCTTCAGCTCATTGTATGTATATGTTCATTATTTCATAATATGTTTTCTGAATATTCGCAGTCTCTTTTCCCTCTCGTGGTCGGCGAGTGTTTAGCGCCGTAAATCTTAACTTCCACTGTCTTGTGGACTAGGTTCTATCACCAAAGGCTAAGAGTGAGGTCACCCTGAAAGCAACCTCCAGAGGAGTTTATTCTTTGTCAGATGAGGCACGCATAACCCACCGACGTGTGCAGTATGCTCTGGTGCCAAGCAACCTAAGCCCCAACCATGGGTCAAATGGCATAGGAGTAGAATAGGCTCCTGTAAACCGTGGTGAAGATAGCCATTCTAGGAGAAGCACACCTCTGATATTAAAGGCAAAAAAGCTTTAATATAAATATTTCAGACAGTACCTTTAAAAGGTATGTACTGTTGTAGTAAGTGAATGCCATCCCGCCTCCTTTGTTGTTGCCCGGAGAGGTTCAAACTTCTAAAACCTACTAAAACTTGCAAAAAAAGCAGTTTGTTGGCCATCTTGCTATTGCCTGTCGCCTGCTATTTGGCTGCTGAGCCCTAGAGCGTAGTTAGAAATTGTACAAGCTTATGTCACTTAAATCCCTTGATGTACAGATGTCTCTTGACTTGTTACTGAGGTTGTCATTCTATTTACTGAATGTCTTATAGCGATGGACGAGTGTTGACGTGTGTAGATCTAACCAGTTGGAAGCTCACAGCCACAGATCTGCACACAGGTGACAGGAATCTCATCCTAACATAGTTGTTGTGTCTTAATGTGACAGGAGGAGGTTCCTGTGAGTGAGCAGCTCTTTTTATGGATAGCATTGCCCGCCCTAATTCCTGCGAGGGTGCTAAAAAGGGGCACAAACCATTGCCTGTCACATTAACGCTGGTTGGCAGTTTGCGACTAACGGTGGCTCATTTTAGCAGGACGACAAAACATGGAAAAAACACTAAAAATTTGCAAAAGATCGAGAGATCAAGGCTTTAAAATATACAAAGCAGCTTTGCAACGCGATATCAGAAGAATGAAGAATAAATTATGGTCACAGATTTCTTCAGAAATTCAAAAGGAATATTACGCTGATGACATGAATCTGTTTTACGATCTATTGCGTGAAGTATTTGGCCCTCCAAAATCTTGAGTGGTTTCTTTGCAGTCAAAAGACAAACGAAGGATATCAAAGAACCAAAGAGTATTCAGCTGAAGACATGCAGCTCATTATGGATCGTTTTTCCACCTCGTGGACTGTGTTTGGTCTTACAATTAGTTTGAAGAAGACAAAAGTCATGTACACACTAGCACATAGTGAACCATACATTGTACCAGTTATCCGTGGCTATGGCAGTTCATTAGGTGTTTTAGAAACCTTTGTGTATCTTGGAAGTACCCTGTCAAGAGATGGTCTCTTGATGCAGAAATGCACCAAGGGATATAGAAAGCCTCTGTTGCCTTTGAAATACTTGAAAAACGAGCTTGGACAAATCGCGGCATCACCTGCACAACCACGTTCTGGGTGTACAAGGCTTTTGTCTTGACAGCTCTTTTGTAGTCTCGTGAGACAAGGACTGTACATCGAAGACATCTCAAACTACTTGTATACTTTCGTCAGAAATGTTTGAGACGCACACTCAATATCAAGTGGCAAAGCCAAACACCTGGGATTAACGTTCTTGTCAGAGCAGGATACTCGATTATCGAGTCCATGGTCATCATCGCTCACATGCGCTGGGTAGGCCATATGGTTTGTATGGAGGATGATAGACTCCAAAAACATCTGTTTTCGGGCAACTCTGGACTGGAAAGCGAGCATGAGCAGTTAAAGCGTAGATTGCGCAAAGACTGGCAGAACAACCGTGATGAAGGTACAAAGAGCTAGAAGTGTGACAAATGTTACCGTATTCTTTTGTTAAAACCTGCCTTTGTCAATCATTTGAAGTCCCATGTCAAATCAAGTCCACTTTCTAACCTCCCTTCAAGGCCACACAATCTGTCGTGTGTGATGTGTGGTAAGGTTCGCAAATCAGCGCCAGGTCTCAAAAGACACATGGCTGTACATAGACACTAAATTTCACAAAGTGATCCCATCAACCCAGTGTAAAACAACTTTTTTTACCTGTTACCTCCATTTAAAACCTTGCAAATCAGAGGCTTGTCTGCAAAGTCACCTACGAGGTCACGTTAAGAAAGACAGAAATGTTACTGACAAACAGTTGAAGTCATAGACGACAATCGTCTGTCAAGATGGAGCAATTACCATATATGTATATATATATCTATATATCCATATGTGTATATGTGTATATGTAATCTCGGTAAGATTACTGGATCAAGACATTGAGGACCCTTTATCCATTAAACAAGTATACGATCGAGAATAATCCTTCTACTCCTTCCTTTATTGTCAAGTGCAGCGACTCTCGCTGCAAGACCTGTTCTATGCTTTCTACATCTTCTTTTACCAGCAACGTTACTCAGCGTGAATACCGTAGCATAAATCACGACAGCAGCGATGTTTCTTGTCATTCTAAAAATCTTATCTATTTACTAACTTGTCAAATATGTGGTATACAATATGTAGGTAAGACTGTATCAAAATTCAATATGCGGATGAATTCCCATCGAACCGCAAAAGTTGGATGCGAACACGTAATCATACACAAAGAAACTTGCACGTTTTCATACCAAATTATTGAAAAGTTTAATGGTTCCGGATGTCCCCTTGATAATACTATCGACAAAGAGATGACAAAGGTTAGACAGACTCGGGAAGATTACTGGATCAAGACATTGAGGACCCTTTATCCATATGGTCTAAATGAGAAGGCTTTCGATAAGGTTTCAGATGTGACAGATGTCGAAGCTGTTGTTGGTTGGCTTTTTCCACCCTTACCACGAAAAGCTTTTCTACCAGTTAGGTCTCGAGAAAAGCTGAACTCTAATTCCGACTCAGTAAACTCTTTCTTTTCAACGAATGGTTTTCAAATGATAAATATAACCTTTTCAATAACACTCGAGTTCTTCTTAATAATCTTCCACCCAAGTTGCTTCGTATAATTGCTTCGGAAATCTTGCACCCTGAAGAATACGCTACTGAAGAAGATAAGGAACATCTTTATCTCTATATTCTGGATGTCATCAATACTAAATTTATTTCTCAAGTCATGCCTTGTTCTAAGATTACGAAGCTGAAACCTAAAAACTTGCGCGTGATTCATTTTGTTAACAAAGGAATTGATCATTTCCATCTTCCTACTATTCTCCAAAAAGAAAATGTTTTAAATCTTCTTCCTGATATTCTGAAATCAGAGGATAATTTACCAATGATTACAACGAAACTTGATACTCTAATTCGGAATAAGATATTTAACTATGGTGATGTAGTTCGTAATTTTAATATTGAACTTTCTGATAAAGGATATGTAGCTCCAGAAGTACCCGATTGTGACTGTCACCCATTCTTAGATGAACATCATGGCCATATTCTTACTGGCGACCTCAGGATAATCGAGAACAATAAACTACGTAGTTTGTTTTCCAAAGGTCCCAACTATAGAGAGCCCAAACAAGTAAACTATGGTAGATATCTCTCTGAGATAAAAGAAAGGCTAAAGGAGTTCTCATCAGACCAAGAGACAAAATTCAGTCTTACAAAAGGTTCTCTGACTGCTTGGAAGGGTGAAATAATTCGATTAGTAACATCAAAGATCAGCATCCTAAAAACAAAGGTCACCCCACGTCCTGTAAAATCTATCCTCAAAGATACCGACGTTTGTAACTATTTGAAAAATCTCCATTCAAAATATGTTTTTGTCTCCATTGACAAAGCGTCAAACAATATTGCGATAGTCTGCAAAAAGTTCTATATTGATAAACTTTTCAACGAACTAGGTCTTACTGGAAACGTTTGCAATACGTTCCAATTATCAAGCACATCTGCCCAAGACATCATAACAGTAAATGTGGAGCGGTGCAAATCTTTAGCCTTGACGTTTCTGAATAACAAATATCACTCCCATTTATGTACTGAACTCCAAAGATGTATTACAATCCTTCTAGGGCTCGTTTTATTGTGCCTTCTGCGTCTTGTTCAACTAAGCCATTAAGTGAGCTAGTTTGTATTATTTTCAGAAAGATCTTCACCAACTAGAAAACTTCCACCATAAAAGTTGATTTTACAAGAATTAAAACCGTTTTTGGGTTGTCCAAAATTCTTCTGCTGTCTTGAAACAATTGGAGTTGCTAAATAAAAAGTTAAAAGATAAATCTATCTCAACTTTTGACTTACTCTCTACACGAAACTGCCACATGCTAACCTTATTGAAGTCTTTAATAATCTGGTTGAATTTGTTTTTAATGGAGATCGGATGACTACAGATGGAAACAGAAAATACTTAACTGTAAGAGGTACTTCTTGCTTTTCCACCAGGAAAAGGCATGGTGGTAAAAGTTACAGCAAGAGGCAAGTTCAGATGATAGTTGACCACCTTATTTCGCAAACTTTCTTTTGTTTTGGAAACCTTGTTTTTCAACAGGTAATAGGCATACCTATGGGTATAGACCCTGCTCCATTCTGGGCAAACCTTTATCTCTACCATTTTGAAAATAAGTTCATTACCAACCTAATTCGCACTGATCGATACCTGATCGATAAGTTTAGGAATTGCTTTCGTTTTATTGATGATGCCTGAAGTATTAACGACTCAGAGGAATTTCAAAAAAGGCATCATGAAATCTATCCAAGTGAGCTGTCAAAACATGAATTTATCATTTATCTTTTGAATAGAAGCATTATTACCACCAATTGGTATTATGATGTAGTGGTCGAGGGATTTATTTTTATCACATTCACGTGTAATGTAAACTAGATCACCAACCTATAGCTCAGTAGGGAAAGAAGTGGTTTTACCATTGGCCTTTTGATTTTTAACTATGTGCATCATTAAAAAGGCGTATATCCTTCTGGTGTGGTGCAAGATTTAAATCAGAAAAATTTAACTGTTCATATGACTGCTGATCTCTTTCGCAAAATAATTTCTTTAGCAGATAAACCACGATTTCTAATACGACTAGTTAGTGTATTTCTAATACGATCTAATACGAACGGTTGAAGTCGACTATGTACTGTATTACTAATACGATCTAATTATCATCATCATAATGTGCCATGCAATGAGCTCTTAGTCTCTGCCATTACTAGAATCTCCTCATTTGCCTTCCTTTCCGTCCATAGTATTTTCAACATTCTTCGAAGGAATCACATTTCTGTTGCCTTAAGTTGCTTCTTCATTTTATTTATTAACGTCCATGTCTCACATGCGTACAATAATACGGGTTCTATTTAACATTCAAATAGCCTCGCTTTCAGTGTCTGGGATAAGTTGTTGGTAAGTACATGTTTCATCCTTTGGAAGGCAGATTTTGCTTGACCTATTCTGCATTTTATCTCCATTTCATATCGACCATCTGATGTTATCCAGGTACCCAGATATTTGAACTTTTACACCTGTTAAAATATTTTTCCATTTCCATTTATGTAGCATGTTGGTTTTATTTTCTTTCTTGAGATCACCATTGTTTCAGTTTCCTCTTCATTCAAACTTAGTCCCATTTCCTCACTTTCAACTACAATCTTATAGAACTTTTTCACACTCAGCTATGAGAGTGGTATCGTCAGCGTATTGTATGTTGTTTAAATCTTCTTCATTTACTTTCATTCCAGTCATGTTTTCTATAGTTCTCATTATCTTTTCACTATAGATAGAAAAAAGGTCAGGTGATAGTACACACCCTTGCCTTACACCTCTTGTTATATGCTGACATTCTCCTATACCTTGCATGATCCTTACTGTTGCTGTTTCTTGCCAGTACATGTTCTTGATTATTCTTTGGTCTTTGCTGTCTAAATTTAATTCTTGTAGTATATCTATGACACCTTCATGTTTTATCCTATCGAAAGCTTTGGTGTAATCAATAAAGCATACATACAGGTCTTTGTTGACGTCTAAAGATTTCTCTATTAAATTCCTTAGAATTTAAATGGCGTTAACAGTTCTGCAAACCCACACTGTTCCTCAGCGATTTCTGGTTTGATTCGATTCCTGGCTCTCTTCATTATTATTCGTAGCAGAATTTTAGTTACATGGCTCATTAAACTAATGCTGCGATGTAATTCGCATTTTATTGCCGCAGGCCTTTTTGGGAGTGCCAAAAATATTTATTTGGATAGGTCAGCTGGAATGTGCGTGGTATTGTACATGTCACTTAATGGTTTGGTCAATACTGAAATTTCCAATTCTTCCTGTGGTTCCAGCATTTCAATTGTGATTTCGTCTGGGCCAGCCGCTTTCCCATTCTTCATTTTTCTCATAGAAAATTTTACTACCTACCACTTCTAATATGGGAGGGCCCTCAAAACGTGAATTTCTTTGCATTCTGGTCTTGTGTCGTCATATAATTATTTTATATATTCTGACCATCCGTTCAATATTTTGTCTTTTTCCATTATGATTTGTCCATCTTTTGATTTTAAGCATCCACTTGATGAGCATGTTTTCTTTTTGTTACTAATTTCATCGATTCTTTTGTACATTACTTGTGGATTAAATACTTGGGTCCTTTCTATGTCATTACATTTTTTCTTCAGCCATGCTTTTTTTTATTCTGGGCACTTTGTTTTAATCTCTTTGTTTAGGTCTTCATATCTTTCTTTATTGTTCTCGTTTGTTCTTCGTTTGTCTATCATTTTAAGAATGCCATCAGTCATCCGTTTTTGTTTAGCATTTTGTTTCTTTACTGGTACATTTTCTTTAGCTGATTCTATTAAGGCTTCTTTGAATTTTTCCCATTTTGTTTCTTTACTGGTACATTTTCTTTAGCTGATTCTATTAAGGCTTCTTTGAATTTTTCCCATTTTTCATTAATGTCTTGAATGGTGTCCAGTATCTTGAATCTATTTCTGACTGCCACCTAATATTTTTCCCTGGCTTCTTTTACTATATATACTTCAATATGCAGCTTTATATTTGTGATGGTTTTCTTTTTTCTTCTTAGTTTGAATGCTACTTTTGCCGTCAAGGAATTGGGCTGAGTTGCAATCCGCACCTGGGTATGCCTTAGCTTCCTTTACAGCGTTCCTAAGTCTTTGATTGANTTTTTCCCATTTTCATTAATGTCTTGAATGGTGTCCAGTATCTTGAATCTATTTCTGACTGCCACCTAATATTTTTCCCTGGCTTCTTTTACTATATATACTTCAATATGCAGCTTTATATTTGTGATGGTTTTCTTTTTTCTTCTTAGTTTGAATGCTACTTTTGCCGTCAAGGAATTGGGCTGAGTTGCAATCCGCACCTGGGTATGCCTTAGCTTCCTTCACAGCGTTCCTAAGTCTTTGATTGATCATTATGAAGTCAATTTAATTTTTTGTGTTTCCATCTGGACTTACCCATGTCCACTTTCTCCTTGGGTGTTGTTTGAACCATGTATTTGTTTCGGTCATATTTTTCTGCTGGCCCATTCTGCAAGTCGTCTACCTCTCTTGTTTATATTGCCCAAGCCATGTGGCCCCACCACATTTTCACTTCTTTCACTTTCCACCTTTGCGTTGAAATCACCTTGGATGATTATCATCTCTTGAGACTTACAGTACTTCACTGCCTGATCAAGTTGATCATAAAAAGGTTCTAATACTTCTTCTGTGCTTTCAGATGTTGGTACGTAGATTTGAATAAGAATGGCTTTCCGCTCAATTTTACTAATAGCACCCGATCTGACAGTGCCGAATATCCTTTTCACGACTTAGCAGTTGCCGAGTCCAACAGTATACCAACTCCGTTCGAGTGTGTTTCTCCACCCGAGTTTCATGTTACCTTCTCCGATCCATCTCACTTCACACAATCCCATTATGTTCACCTATATTCCCTAACCCTTAACTCCGGAGGCAAGGGTTGTCACCCCTTTCTATAACCATATTCAGCCATAGCCGTAGACATTTACCAAAAGTACATAAACCTAATGTTCCAATACGTCCAATCGTTGCTTTGATTTCACGTTACAAGCTGACCTTCTGTGTCCCTACACAAATATGAATCAACACCACTGTAACAACAACACTGCTTTTACCGCCTTCATTACACACCAAAGAATCTAAGAAGATGAAATCATGGTCTCCAATGATGTCACATCATTCTATACAAGCATCCCCATTGAAGACACCTTACAAATTGTACAGAACCTTCTTGAACATGATGAATCATAAAATAGCCGAACACTGCTTGGCACAGGATCATACCTTTGACTGGGAAAATAAAAGGATTATAGACAAGAAAATCAACACAACAACAATAAGAAAAATAAAAGAAACAATGCATTCCTTGTAATGCAGCAATCACATCGACAGTATATCCTACACTCTTTCAGTAATATAACTTCCAGCACTGAAGAAAGAAACACAACAAACACTTCCCGAAACAACTCGAGCCCTGTCTACATGTACGTCCGCACTACCAAAGTATAAAATAGCCATATCTAATCATTTCAGTAGCCTGACGATGGGGGAAGTATCTCTCGAAATGTAACTCGGAAAAAGCTTACGACTCATAACATGATAAAGCTCTTATACCTATAGCTTCCTCTGAGACCATAAAGTTCAGAAATTTCAACAAGGAATTTTATTGTTGTCAGATGACATGTCATCCTCATCATATAACACAGTGACCTGAATTGCTTTCGATATTTTGATATAAATGTTGTTTACATTTTATTGGTTCTGTGGTTGCTGGAAGATTGAATGGACTTTATGAACTTTCTGGGGCAGAAATTTCTGCTAAAAGGGAATCCATTGAATGGGACATTATTTGCTGAAGATTATTACGAGATTTTTGAATTATGAGCGAATACTATATATAACTATGCGGAAAGACGTAGGCCAATTAATGATAACCATAGATACACAGGTAGGTTTTCGGATGTAGGAGACAGTCTTTCATCATCTGTGGGAAGCTCACTTTTATGTTGTAGAGCAGATACTATGGTTAAAAGATTATCCTCAAGATGAGCCATAATACGTTGATAGAATGTATCGCAACGCCCGTCCTCTTATCGTTTCCTTTTCTTCTTGTTTTCCTTTCGGCTTCTCCCTATCTGGGATCGCCACAGGGGACTCTCTTTCTCTTTTTCGTTTAATGGAATGTAACAATAAGGTATTGACTTCTGACTAAGATCAGTTGTGTCTTCTAATACGTTATTTAATCCAGGCTAAACTTGAGCTTCGATAATTATTTCATTCTGTAGTAAGAATGGCGCAGATTGGGCTAAAAGTCCTAACATTCGTTTAGTAACGATCAGCAGTGGCAATATTATCTCCATCATCAGTTAGACCACGATTAGATTCTGGTTGTTTGGCCCGTACAAATACAAGATAAGTAGCAAAGTCATTGCGTAAACGTATTGTCATTTGGCATATGATGTAATTTTCTCTGATTCATATAAAAACCACTGTTTTGGTGGACGAAAGCTGGTATCCATGGTAAAAAAGGCTGAAAATCTAAGAAAGAGAAATATCACCGTCAGGTAATTAATATCACCTCTATTATATAGGTTACGTTATCTGATGTACTGAAGTATTTACTTCGTTGGTTGATTCACAATACATGTCACCACGACAAATAATAACACAAACATTGTAACAGATCCTTTACAACTTATAATATAAAAACTTTCTCTATGTTATACTAGCCTAAAATAGAAACAAACATAATGTCAGTCTACGGAAACTTGCATGCAATAAAGGCTTTTGTGCTTCTTTATGCTATCTTTCACTACGTCAACTATTGTTTTCTTTTTTCTTTTCTGTACCTCATGGCTTGTCAGAAAGCACTGATCTCACTTGAAGGAAACGACATCCTTTCTTCAGAGATCAGTGATCATAAACCAACATGCCATCTAACAATCTGTCTGCATGCGCCTGTTCCTGTTTGTGTGTACATCCATAGTAAGAATGCGATCACACAGCTGAAAAAAACTTGTAAGCTTTTATTTTGTTTCAAGTTACATGGTAACCAAGTACTGAAGATAGGGTATTTTTATATTTTATATGACAGCCAGGGGGAAAAAGAGAATCCAGTGAGCCTGCGTCTTCAAGTGTAGAGATCTATATTCAAACAATGAAAACACAACTCTAAAAGTTCACACTTGGCATTTGTACTTGTGCTGAGTATGGGTAAAGTTATTTTTCACCGTCAGACCTGCTGCCGAGGCCGAAAAATGGGGTTACACGAGCAAGCTATTAAAGGCGGAAACTTAAAACAGAAAAACAAAAATTTGATCAGGTAGGATGGAAATGTAGACTTTTTATGTCAGGATAAGGAGACCAAAGTTGATCAAGTACTAATCCTCAATTCAAAAGATAAATAGCCGAAAGCAAAATGTGTTGTAAAAAGGTTAAACTTGATACATGGTGGTCTGTCCTATTAAACTAGTAGTTTCAGTCTTAAAACTTCTAATTACGTAATAGAATAAAGGAAAAGAATACAAAATTATGCTTAGTAACTATGAATTGAATTGCGGTGGTTCATTTGATTCAATACCCGAATCACTCTCCTATATTTTTGTAAAATTGCGTTTATTATAACTGGAAATTCAATTTGAATCATCAGTAACAATTCAGCTTTATGCACCGAGGCTAACTAAAAGCAGCCCCAACCAAGTGTTCAATGCCGGCGATCTTCTTCTATTTCTTCGTCTTTCGGCTGCTCCAGCCAGGGGTTCCCACAGGGGTTAATGTGCCTCCATTTAATGTGGTCAACAGAGTCCTTTCTTCTTACTCCTAGCGCCCTCCTATTGCGCCCATGTAACGCCTCCTAGGTCTTTCTCTCTTCCTCATCTCTGGCAAATCCATCTCTAAAATTCTCCTCCGGATTTAATTCTCTCCCCTTCTGATCACATATCTGAACCTCCCAGTCTTGTCTTCCCTTTGTTGTTTCAACAGATACAGCAGAGCTGGCTGTAATACCTTTTTTATACTTTTCCTGTAACTTTTCATGATTGCTTTCTGTCGCATAGTACTCCCGTTACCTTCCTCCACCCATTCTATCCTGCTTATTCTCGCTTCTTCACTTCTCTATCACATCCCTCATCGCACTCCACTGTTGATCTCAGATACTTAAAGTCAGACATGGCATCAAAAGTTATTATCCCTCCTTGAGTTACATGAAGGTATTTGAAACTAAAACGTTGAAAAAAAAAAGTGACAAGTCCTGGGTATGACGTTAAACTGCACCCGGCAGCAGGACCCTAGTTCGGGAGTTCCGGGGTTTTGAGGAGAATGTCACTACCTCTTAACTGCTGTTGTGCTGGGTCACCCTTGGGCAAGGTGTAGCACCCAAATGCCTCCCTCACTGGGTTACGTTGTCCCAAGAGCACTGTTCCTTGTGGCTGGTGACAATAAATACTGACCAGAGAGAGATAGCTTTTGCTCCCACTGCCTTGTGGGTGGTCTTGGCTGACCAAAGGCTGATGGTGGCTAGCAACCAGAGAAGGCGGAAGAACCCTGTACGGGTCAACGGCAGCTAGCTAGAGCTGGTGTTCTCAAGAAACACACCCGGCAGAAGGCAAAGGCAAACCACTGCTGTATCATGCCTAGTAAAATCATGGTCAAATCTGTTTATGAAAGAAAATCTAACGACGTGAATGGCGTCCGCTCTATATCCAGTGGAGACACCTCGTCCGGTAGGGATGGTCATATGCAACAGGTGACCCCAGACCGTAATCAAACTACTGTTTGCAAAAAACGACATCTAAAAATAGGAACATGGAATGTGAGAACATTGTATGAAAAAGGAAAGCTACAAAATGTAAAGCAAGAAATGGATCGACTGAAAGTAAACATTTTGGGAATAAGTGAAATGAGATGGTCAGGAGCAGGAAAAATGGTTAGTGATGAGACAACTGTAATCTACTCATGTGGAGAAAAACATCAGCATGGTGTTGGAATAGTGCTGGACAAAGACAGGGCAAAGAGTGTGATCGGATTCTGGGCTATTTCTGAAAGAGTATTGTTAGTCAAGCTAAAGGGGCAGCCTTTTAATTTATCTATCATTCAGGTATATGCTCCAACATCAGAGCATACAGATGAGGAGGTTGAGACTTTTTATGAGGAAATAGAAAAAGCAAAAAAGCAGTGTAAGTCACAGGAGATAGTGTTGATTATGGGTGACTTGAATGCCAAAGTGGGAAAAGGAAGAGAAAGAAATACAGTTGGACCACATGGGCTTGGTGAAAGAAATGAAAGAGGTGAAAG
>RDPX01000560.1:94585-111620 GCA_003991215.1 Morbakka virulenta
AGCTCTGAGAGAGTTGGAGAGAGAGAGAGAGAGAGAGAGAGAGAGAGAGAGAGAGAGAGAGAGAGAGAGAGAGAGAGAGAGAGAGAGAGAGAGAGAGACAGAGAGAGAGACACACACACAGAGAGAGAGACACACAGAGAGAGAGACACAGACAGAGAGAGAGGGAGAGTGAGTGTGTGTGAGAGAGAGAGAGAGAGAGAGAGAGAGAGAGAGAGAGAGAGAGAGAGAGGAGGGAGGAAGTAGAAGAAAGGAGAAAGTAAAAATACGCGTATATGTTGTATATATATATTGTATATATGTAGATATTGTTATTTCTTTATTGATTGATAAATTGAGAAGTTTGCCATAAACTATTCAATCAAGAACATACCTACACCATCACAAAGTAAACTGCACCTTTGTTCAGTTCGACATTGAAGAGTTCTACCCTTTCATCTCAAAAGAACTATTACAGATGTCCTTAGCCCATGCTGCAGAAAATGTCACTAACCCAACAGATCACCACAATATTATCATGTACTCCAGAAAATCACTTCTGTTTACAAACAATCAACACTGGAGCAAGAAAGTGGGTGACCCAAACTTTGACGTGACCATGGGAAGTTTTGACGAGGCAGGGCTGTGTGAGCTTGTGGGAATCTATATTTTGCACAACTTGAATGAAAAATATGGTACAGAAACCAGTAGATTATACCGGGACGACGGCCTCTGTTGTTTTCACAACGTTAGTGGTCCAGTGTGAGAATGCATTAAGAAGGACATTGTTAGACTGTTTAAGGACACAGTTGGATCGAGAATAACAATTCAAACCCACCTTAATGTCGTTGATTTCCTAGACGTCGGCCATGATCTCACAACTGGTACATGCCCACCCTACTCGAAGCCTAACAGCGAACCCATATACGTCAACATTCATTGTAACCACCCCATAAATATAATCAAACGTATTCCAAGCATAATATCAGAACGAATCAACAGCATTTCTTCAAATAAAAACATATTCGACGGTGCAGCACCGTTTTACAACAACACATTACGTGATAGTGGCTTTTAGGACAGCATTGAACACAACAAAAATCCAGAATCAAAAACAAGGTTCAGATCGAGGAGAATAATTTGGTTCAACCCACCTTCTAGCATAACCGTGAAAACAAATGTTGCCAAAAGGATTTCTGAAACTTATCGATAAATACTTCCCAAAAAAGCACAGATTGCACAAACTGTTTAATAGAAACAATTTGAAGGTTAGTTACAGCTGTCTACCAAATGGATCCAGTATCATAACGTCACACAACAAGAAAATACTAACAGAAGAAACAAACAAGAAGATCGATCCGTGTAATTGTCGCAACAAGGATTCTTGCCCGTTGAATGGAAACGGTCGTGATAAGCACGTCATCTACCAATGTTCCATCAAATCATCAGAAAACGACGAAAGTGCAAACTACTTCGGATTGACCGAAGAAAACATTCAAAGAAAGATGGTATCTACACAAGAATTCCTTTCAGTATGAACATAAAGCTAATTCAACAGAACTTTCGAAATATGTCTGGAACTTACAAAACAAGAACACAACACCAATTTTGAAGTGGAAAGTGATCGACCATGCCCACCAGTATGTTAATGGCAGCAAAACGTGCAACCTCTGTCTGACAGAGAAATTCCACATAATTACGTCCAAATTGAAACTATTAAACAAATGATCTGAACTAATCTTTACATGTCGACACGTCAATAAACACCTTTTAAAGAACTACAAATCCGACCCACCAGACCATTGAGAATTTTAATGACTTTTTAATTACTTTACCAACTTTATATAAGTGCATAGATTTTTAGCAGTTTTTTATGTGTTTGTTATCTATTTGTATCAGAAAAATTGAAATATAATTTTAACTTAGATTGGCTCTATTTTAGTAAATATTGAGAATTCTGCAATTTTATTTGTTCATCTCTTGATGGCATATACATGTGTGTGTGTATGTGTGTGTATGTGTATGTGTGTATTTGTGTCTATATATGTGTGAATATGTGTGTGTATGTGTACATGTGTGTATATATGTGTATATATGTGTATATGCGTGTATATGTGTGTATATGTGTGTGTATCTGTGTGTATCTGTGTGTGTATGTGTGTGTATTCTGCAGAAGATGCAACCAGGTAAATAAGCAAACAATGAAAGATAGAGCTGAGTTTCTGAGCTTCTTAATTGTGAGCTACATATCTTGAGGCCAAAATTTAAGTGTAGACACCTTTCTAGAATTTATAGCTCATTATCGTGCCCCCTACTTTCTCTCTCGCTCGCTCTTGTGACCGGGGTGAGGAAGTGGTCTACAACTGAACTCTTGGAAAATCTTATTTGTTCTACTTTCAAATATCTTATTTCTCTGACAAAAAGAATCCAGAATGACTAGTTTCCAGTAGTAGAAAAAACGAAAGGAAAATGTTCTTCATTTTTTTAAAAGAAAAATATGATTTACAACATTTGTAGAATGCAATTTAGATTTGAAATAGATATTGTTGGTAACTTGAGACTAAATACCATTTTATGATTTTAGGTAGTAAGAGAGCATGGTCCAACGTTTCATGTGTTTCACGTTTCAAGTATTTTCATTTTTTCTCTCTTAGCTTTATTTCATTTTTTACTGTGAAACAATCCGCTAGTTACTCTTCGCATGGTTTTGCTTGAGTAAATTTGTCGAGCTAAACAAACAATTAAAATACATTAATAGCAACAATTAAAAAAGTCTTTCCTTTTTCTGTGTCATTTGATATAAGACTAGTCCTGTGCTGTGGCTCTCTTACATTTTTATCATTCTTTAAAGAGTTTTGCCTTGGAGCATCAACACATCGGATACAAGGTAATCTTACATATATTATCATGCACTTTTTAAATTTTTATGCCAGTACTACTATGTTAAAGGGTGAATTTATGTGTTAGAGGAACGGCAGTGAGTGTAAATGTGTTAACCCTTTTTTGTAGACAATGTATCAATACTCTAAGGGTCTGAATATAACCCGCATTTGTACCCATTGTTACCTATCCTCTCAAAAGTAGAGACTGCAAAGATCGAGGATTCGTAAAGCTGATGTTTTAATCAGGATACTGTCAACTACAATGTTCACCTTACTTTCAAGCTGCAATGCCTTTCTTAATGACTATATCCCCTTACTGAGAAAACTAAGACTTTGCAGAAGCGTTCTCTACACTTCCTGAAAGTCGGGGTTTTTTTTTACAGAACAATTGTTTTATCCTCTGAACGTGAATACTGTATATATATATATATATATATATATATATATATATATATATATATTATATATATATATGTATATGTATTGAGTGTATAATAAGTATTTTTTCACTGCATAATTCTTGTATCGCCGTACTAAAAACGAGTGTACGTGAATACTATTTAAAAAATCGATACTAAAGCGTACTGGCTGACATGTTTAAAGCTTATTGCTATGATACTGGTTTTTAAAGTAACAGCAAATAACATGCTCATGTGGCACAGCATGAAATTATATGAAAGAAAAATCCGACTGAGAAACATTGAGATGATTAGTGAAGGACAGTTTGGTTTCATGAAAGGGAACAGATGCCATATTTGCCCTGAAACAGCTACAAGAGAAATATAGAAAAGAACAGAAAGACCTCCACAGCGTGTTCATAGACCAAAAGAAGGCTTATGATAGGGTGCCAAGAGAAGAGCTCTACTGGTGTATGCGAAGCAAGAGGGTACCCGAAAAGTACATCGGAGAAGTAAAAGATATGTACCAACAATGTGAAACAGTTGTGAAATGTGCCATAGGTACTAGCGAAGCATTCAGTGCGAATGTGAGTTTGCATCAAGGATCAGCATTTAGCCCTTTCCTGTTTGTCATCAATATGGACTCTTTGACAGCGGAAATCAAAAAGGAAGCCCCATGCTAAATGATGTTCGCATGATGTGGTACTCTGTACAACGGAAAAGGGCGAGATAGCAGAAGATCTGGAACAGTGGAGAGCAGCTCTGGAGAGGAGAGGAATAAAGGTATCACAATTAAAGACCAAGTAAATGTGTTTGCATAGTACAACATCGAAAAGTATCGAGATGCAATCGACACAGATATCACAGGTAACGGAATTTAAGTATTTGGGATGCACATTATAGAACGATGGTGGAGTGAGTGTGGAGATCAGCCGAAGAATCCAGTGTGGCTGGAACAACTGGGAAAAGATGACTGGAGTCCTTTAGGACAAGAGAATTGCACCAAATATGAAGAGTAAGATATACAAGATAGTATTGCAACCAGCACTTCTATATATACTGGAAACTCTAGCACTCAGTGTCCGGGACACTAATAGACTGGAAGTGGCAGAGATGAAAATGTGCAGATGGGCATGTAAAAATACGTTTTAAGATCACGTGAGGAATGATAATGTTAGAGAGAGGGTGGGCGTAAAAAACATCACAGAGAGATGCAGAAGAGCAAGGTTGAGAGGGTCCGGGGATGTTAAAGGGCAGGAAAAGAACGATGTCTGCCGGAAAAAAATGGAGATGGCATCACCTGGTAGGAGAAGAATAGGACACCCCAAGCTAAAATGAATGGAATGCATCCGGAAGGACATGAAGGGAGTTAGGACAAAAGAAGATGACGCCCTAGATCGAGCATCTTGGAGAAGATTGACTGCCGCTGCGACCCCACACTGAAAGTAGGAAAAAGCTAGAAGAAGGAAGAAGAAGAAGAAGAAGGAGAAGATTAAAAAGGAAAAAGAATCCTATATTTCTTGAAAACAGCTTAGTCCAGAGGAGAAAATTTTGAATTATGTGAAAAGGAACTTTTTCATGCTACCAGCAAACAGCCTCTTATAATTAGCATCTAACTGATATTTTCTTCGGAATATCAGAAAAGCTAAATGTTTTGTAACCTTTGTCGTAATGATTTAGTCTACATGCCACCCTTTTTTTATGAGTGTGAAGCTGCACTAATCAGGACTACTGATGTGTTGTTGTAGCATTTTTTTCCATTTATGCCTTTATCTGGTTTTATTTTCAGCCAGATCAAATGTCTAGCGTTTAAACTTTGTCTCCAGCAATATGTTCACTTTCCCTTGTCTTAAAATGAATCCTAAGTCGGTATTTAAAAACTCCTCCAACACCTATTTGAACTGGGTAATACACGACCCACTATTCAGTAACATAATATTTTACCACAAAAATTTATGTCACTAATCCTTTTGTTAATCCGAACAGCATCAATTGTTGGGACACTGTGACGTCTACAATGTAACGCATCGTCCTTTCTTGTCATGTGATAGAAATATTAGATTTCTCGGCCTTTTATGAAAAACGGTTCTTAGAGCTTTATCATGTCGTTTTTAGTAACTAATCTTTTTCTGAGCTCATTTCGAGAGAAATGTTTGCCATCGTCAGGTTACCAGAGATGACTTATATTTCCTTAGTTCACAGGTATGAGATGACAGGGCTCAAATTGTTTTGAGGAGTTGGGCCATACCTATTTTGTGTTCATTGTGTTTCTTCCTTTAGTGCTTGAATCCTTTTTCTGGAGGAATGTAAGTATTACTGTTGATGTAATTACTGTTCTGTAGAGAAAAGATTGTCATAGAGAAAGGGAGAGAGAGAGAGAGAGAGAGAGAGAGAGAGAGAGAGAGAGAGGGAGAGAGGGAAAGAGAGAGAGAGAGAGAGAGAGAAAGAGAGAGAGAGAGAGAGAGAGAGAGAGAGAGAGAGAGAGAGAGAGAGAGAGAGAGAGAGAGAGAATATGGAAAGTGTCGCTGCAGATTTACGCAGACAAATATGTATGCTGTCAATAAGAAGATTGTCGTGGCTTATATGACTCAAATTGCTTATTTTCAGGATGCAAATAATAGGATTTTAAGAAAAAATAGTTCCTTTTATGGCGTGTCCATAAACGAACAGATTAAAAATAAATGTGAGAGGCAACCTGAAAACAAAAAAAAAAGTCCAAAGGAATTCTTGCTAAGTTATTAAATAAGATTTTCCACATTGATAAATAGGATTATGCAGAAACTGAGTTAACAAAAATTAAAGAACGCCCTGTTGGTTGACAGAAAAACGTGAAAACATGAAAAAATAAATAAACATGGAAATTTGAACTTCATCTGAAAACATCGAGACGTGAAAGATATTGAAAACAAAGCACACCATTCTAACGAAAGTAAAGAAGAAAAGATAAATAAGAAAAGTTGCTTCAAGATAAATGAGAAAGGTTGTGACATGAGAAAAAGGAAAATTATAATAAAAAATTGAAAATCTCCAGAAGCAATTCAACGAAAATTATTGTGAAAGTTAATTTAAATAATGTAAGTGAGCCACATCACAAAATAAAAGCATATGGAGCAAAAGTGAAACTTTGAAAATTTTCATGTCAGATATCAGAATGGCATGAAGAAACTCTTTGTGGTCCCTTGGGAGTGAGGGGTTGTGAGTCTAATTACAGTGATGCCTAAAAAAAACCTTAAAAAATCTAAACAGGGATGAACCAGTTTTAAATGATAAAGTAATTACATGGTATGCTTGGTTAGAACACGTGAAAACACAACACAACGTGAACACTAAAAAAAGTCTAACTTGCCAAGTGCACTTTGGCGGATGAAATCCGGAGGTAAGAAAAAGAACACTACCCAATTTGATGATCAGAGTAAATGAGTTTCTTGAGCCATGGGTTCTTTCAGTGCAAACTAACCTTAAGGGTTCACAGCAAATTGCATTGTGCTAAAATAATGGTAGTCCTTTTTTTTCTTCCTAATTCCGTTGCTTAAATTGATATCTGCACGGGTTCTATATAATTTCACTAGATACGATACGAAACAATATGCCTTAGGTTCAGGATTAAAAATCCAATGCACGAGGTACTGGTTAGAACGTAAAACTGCACTGTGCTGGATATTTAATCATCGAAACCAGAAAAACATTGTACAGCACAAAGGAAATGAAATGTTTACATTATCAAAAAGGGTAGTATGGGGCCATGGTCACTTTTCCGCCTTCTGGCTAACATCATATGTAGAGCTCTGGTCTCTCATTGGTCGGCTCTATAGTTATATGGCTCAACCATATAGGGCAGGTGGTCTTTAAATACTTGATCACTGGGTCTAGAGCAACCCAAGAGGAAGGACCTTCCCACGGAAGGTCCCAGAGGGCGATCCATATGTCTGGCATTTCACAAAGAGTGTCTTGTGTGCTTTCTCTCCCTCCTTTTTTTGATCTTTTGCTTCTTCTCGGATTTTCACAGATGGTATTTGTGATATCTGTTTACCATGATTACCATTAATAAAAGGCTCAATATAAGGGGAAGTTGCAAGAAAATGAAACCCAGCATACCTTTGAAACCCAGAGGTGACGCCATACCTATTCATTTCATACAGGTTTACATCCAATTTTTCTTCTTAATTTCGTCTTGACGTGCTTTTTCCTTTTGTCAAATATCTTTTTGATCTCTTCACCATGACAAATTCTATACCTGCATTCTGAAGATTTAGTTCTTGTACTGTTGTTATGCATACGCGTGTGACCAGACATATTTTCGTTTCCAACTCTCCAGTGGCCAATTCCCTCTTCCTCGTGCGACAGGCGTTTTTCTCTTAAATTTAAAACCTCTTTTGTGCCCCATTTACAAGTTTGACACATGCTTCAGTTGTTAATTTATTGGTGTTTTTCAGTCCACTAAACACCTTTGTTTCTTAAATTTTCCTGTTATTACGGGACAATCAAGAAAACCTGTTTATGGTTTCCAAACATGAGACAGGTTTTATTTCAACAACCATTTTTAGCAAAAATCCAACGCCTCTTCGGGTGAGCTTATTTTCAAAATACACACTTGGATGACAAAAAAAATTGGGGACAAATTTTGTTGCTTTCCTCGCAAGTAAGACAAGGACTTTTTTCCATTTAATGTGTTTTATTAAACATTTTCTGCAGTTTTCTATTATCATTGTATTTTCTTTCTCCATATTTGCACTTGTAGCAATCAGTAAGAATTAACTAGGAACTACTAATTGTGTTGCTGGAATGAGATGCAAAACTTAGTGTAAAAGAGGCATCGGATTCTTTAGGTTTTTTTGTTTGTTGTTATTGTTTGGCATATGTCATTTCCATTATTTTTTAACTGTCCGAGGGAGACAATTCCTTCAGGCATAAAAAGGGTTGACTCGGTAGGTGAGACCTTACATAAATGCCTGTTTTGATGAAAAACATTTCTTTTTTTAAAGGAGGAAAGATTGCAGTCAATTTTCTGAATTTTTTTTGCACATGCAAGATTGCACTTGCAGAGATAAAAAGTTACAAATCAAGGCTTTCATCCCTTTCAGTGACCCTAGATTTTGCTAACGACATTACGAGCACAGGTAATGATTGCTTCATTCACGTTGATGTAGTTATTATTTTAAGATTAAAAATGTTTTTTTATTTGATCAAGTTTTACCAGCAAAAACTGCTCATCTGTGTTTGCATAAATAGTGGTGACATATTACTATAACCAAGTGAATTGTAGTTTTCTAGACACTTGTAAGAATGTGCATAATAGTGGTGACATATTACTATAACCAAGTGAATTGTAGTTTTCTAGACACTTGTAAGAATGTGCATAATAGTGGTGACATATTACTATAACCAAGTGAATTGTAGTTTTCTAGACACTTGTAAGAATGTGCATAATAGTGGTGACATATTACTATAACCAAGTGAATTGTAGTTTTCTAGACACTTGTAAGAATGTGCATAATAGTGGTGACATATTACTATAACCAAGTGAATTGTAGTTTTCTAGACACTTGTAAGAATGTGCATAATACTGGTGACATATTACTATAACCAAGTGAATTGTAGTTTTCTAGACACTTGTAAGAATGTGCATAATAGTGGTGACATATTACTATAACCAAGTGAATTGTAGTTTTCTAGACACTTGTAAGAATGTGCATAATAGTGGTGACATATTACTATAACCAAGTGAATTGTAGTTTTCTAGACACTTGTAAGAATGTGCATAATAGTGGTGACATATTACTATAACCAAGTGAATTGTAGTTTTCTAGACACTTGTAAGAATGTGCATAATAGTGGTGACATATTACTATAACCACGTGAATTGTAGTTTTCTACACACTCGTAAGAATGTGGTTCACACAGTGGGTAGCTGACTACATATAACTGGACACTTTCTTTTCTTCCAACCCAATGTAAGGTTTCTCATAAAACACTGTATTTAGCTGCTGTAAATAAAAATTAGTTAGTACTCACTAGGAAATTCCTTTCTTTTTTGGCTCTCTAGCTAACTATACTTTGCAATGTTTTTTAATTTCTTGTTTCCCTAAAGGATATCTACTTCATTTTTGAACTGTCTTTCTCTTGTGGTTTTTAACATAATTAATGGCAATTGAACATTAGTAAGAGCGACTTCCCTTAAAATAGCAACGTCTGCCACCACCGACGCGTAAAATGGTACTTTTTTGTAGCACTCGAATGAGAAGGGTCGTCAAGGCACCACTGCCGACTCTCTAATTAACTCTCTCCATTTTCCCCAATACTCTTTAGCATTGTCTATATCTCTGAAGATCAGGCCTGTCTAATGCCTGCTATTGTCCTTAAATCGTTTTATTTGTCTGGCTTTTATCTCTTAATTAGTAACGTCCCTTGAAAAATGACTTTTGTCAAGCTTGTTGATCTGGCAACAAACTCAAATCGTTATATCTTACGTTAGCTTTGAAGTAAATTTTCTGTAAAATACGATAAAATTTTTTACCAGATTTAGAGAAATGAAATTAATGTCACTCAAATAAAAAAAGCAATGGGAAATATCATTAATCATATTGACACTAACCAAATAATATTGATGAGACTGAAAATTATATATAAACATTAATTCTACATTGTAAAAGCCAACTTCACTAGAGTTCAGTGATGACTGAAAAGTAGAAACGACCGAACAATTCCAAACATTTCCCGTTTCGTTTTTTTGTTGTGAAAGTCAATTGCTAATAATGAACATTTAAATTAATATCATTTTACTCTATTTCCCGATTTGAAAGAAATGTATATGTCTCACCTGCCCTTGCCATGTCGAATTAGAATCAGATAAGTTACTAATAACAAGACTCTCTGTCATCATTTAAGAATTCTATTAAGAATTTTCATCGTTCTTTCTGAATCTCTCACCTCTTTCATTTTTTATTTTTTATACCATCCTACACTAAATTTTCAAATTGTTTTATATATAAAGAATACGAACATTTTTAATATATATGTCATCTAAGGGTAGCAACTTTGTATTTGTTGATTGAGTCAACTTGTCGAAATATCGTGAAACTATTAGTTGCAATCACAGTTCTTATTTTTCGTGTTTTATCTTATCTAAAATTGCTCTGCATATGCATTGAGCACTTTTTTGATACGAATACACAATATACACACACACACACACACACATATATATATATATATATACTTTGTAAAAATTAACTAAGAACAGCTGGCTTAGACTTTTCCGCATAACCTCCCTTAATCTTTAGGAAGAACACACACCTTACACAATTTCGGGGGATACAATATAAGACCCATGCTCGCCCCTAACAATTTTAATCGGCCCCGATCCCCGCACCGACTTGCCGGAATCGGGGATCTCCGGGGATCCCGGATTTTTTCCAAAAATTATAAGTGGAAAACAGCAATCTAAAGTCAATCAAAAAGATCTATACATACTTTAGTTAACGACATTTATTGCACAATATTTATGCAGTGTAAATTTCTATGATAATATCAAAACAATATCACATTGTATTGTAGCAAATAAAACAAAATTAGATAAAAAATAAAAAATGAATCAATCAAATTTAAAACAAATAAATAAATTTAGAACTAGTCCCTAATTACTAAAAGTTCATTTACATGATGAGGATGTAGATTCGATTTTCTGGATGCTAAAGTCAATCCAGCAGAAGAAAAAGCATGTTCTGATGTTGTGCTAGTTGCTGGAATGGCAAGAACAGTTCGTGCAATCAATGCTAGTCCAGGGTATTCAGTTGCACCCTCCGACTTCCACTAAAGGTGGAATTTCAACCTCTCGACCTTTCATACCAGCATTAAAATATTCGTCAACAACAGAATTTGGTTTGTCCTTATTATCATCAGTTTGTGACTCTTCGTCATCACCACACTCATCATAGAATCGTCAAATTTTTCTGCGTTTTCGTGGCGACGATTATCACTCCTTATCAAATATACTGTCACATCCTTTTTGAGCATCATTCAGAGTTTCTAAGAGAAGAAACACCATCATTTTTTCGCTCAAATTGTCGTTCTAATTGGGGCCATATCCACGCGTAAGTAGGATGAACCAAATGAATTTATGGTTCATTGTCCTTTGATAATCTTTCGATGGCTTTCAAGAATGGGCCCAGTGAATTAATCATACCGTTTAATAAACCTTTATCTATGTTGACAAGATAGCGTAATTCATCTCGCTCCGATAACACATTCAATGAATCGTCCCAGAAATCAACAATTGATTAATATATTCTGAGATAAGTATTCCGTCGTGTATCACATTGGACGATCAGTTTTTGATAATCTGCTTGCAACTGACAATTGAGCACAATGATCGACTAATGACTTACACAAAGCATGGGAATCTCTTATCTTCTTTTCACTATGTTCAACACCATACTGCATGGCTAAATTCAAATCATGTCCAGCACAAGAAATTAGTTCAAAGTGTTGTTACACACCAAGCACCATTTTTCTATCACTGTCAGAGGCCATAACATTCTTTTCTTCACGTTCCTTTTGTTCTCTTTCTAAATCAACATAGTCCAGTAGTTTGGTATTGATATGTTTAGCAATGTCTTTATTTTTCATGGCTTCCTCAGAATATTTCAAAACACACAAATTATATTTCTGGAGCGTAAATTTTTGATCAATAAAATGCGTGGAGATGCTTCTATAGTCCCAAACTTGATGATCACCTTTCCAATGATCCGTTGTGAACGCGGCATACGAAAAGCAACTAGGTATTTGATTACGCTGTAAATTTAGTTGTTTACAAATGCCGCTTTGGGTCTTTTTGTATAAATCGGTTAAATAATGTCTTGTTAAATTTGTACGAGTTGAAATTAATCCTATGGCGTCTACAGGTCGGTACGTATGTCCAATATTAATCAAATTCTGTACAACAGGCAAAAATCTACTATCTACAGCTCTGCTCAGCGGTCAATAATTCGGAACTGACCAAAGCACAACTTTCCGGTTTAGCTTTACACGATCCTCTTCATGTATCGAAATTTTGTCCTTTTCTCGTTTAGTTGTTGTTGTTTTTGTTTTTATGGGTAGCTGTATGAGCTCACGTCAAGGTCCAAAGTGGATCTCGCGAACGCAACCACATTTTGAGGGCTGGAAGCCAGCCAGTGTTCAATGTCGTCTTGCTCTTCTTTCATTTAGGGCAAGCTGGGTTGGTCATGTTAGGGGATAAACGATGTCGGTAACTAGCAAATGCTGGGTGGTGGCCTGATCGAAGACTTGCTAGGAGGATGCAATCTGATGTTGTCTTCAGTTTCTCGTCAACTGTTTTACGTCTGCCTTGATATGCTTCTAGGATGCGCGGATGGATTGTGGGAGGGTCCGTGGTTATAGCTCTGATGGTGTTGATGATGTTTGTCAGCGATATCTGCTTAGGCTACTCATCCAGGGAAGCTGCGGTTTTGACAGCAGCATCAACGATTTTATTTCCTGTAATAACGGAGTAACCAGGAACCCATTGTATGGTGACTTGGCATCGAACCTTGGCAAGCAACGACCTTACCATCAATACTGACTCCGCATACCCCAGGATAGCTTCGCACAGTGATTGGCTGTCAGTGCATATCAGAATAGTAGACTCGTTCGAATTTATCTGTGCCCAATCAAGAGCGAGTTCCATTGTCTGAATTTCCTCCTCAAAGGAACTGGTCAGCACTCGTCCCCGACACTGGATAGTTTTGATGATAGTTGGGCTTTCAGGTTTACCACAGGTCACCACAGCCGCCGCCCCGGCGCCTCGTGTGTCTTCTGCTGCTGATCCATACGTACAGAGTTCAAAGTCTGCACGTATGGCAAGGATCGTTCTTATCGAAACATTCTCGAAGTTTCTCGGCCGCGTCGGACTTGGCTCGAATCCTCTCTATTGATGACCTTACTAAAACATGATCGTTATCATACCAGGGTGCGAGAGGGAACAAGTCGAGTGGTTTCCAGTGCTTGGCTGCAGCAGGAATCTTCGACAGCTCTGATGTATCCAATCTCGAATTACAACGTTTTGACAGCCTGTTACCAAATACCACTTCAAGCAACATTCTACGTGTATGGTCCAAAGGGCAACTCTTGGCTTGCTCAACTGATTTTAGGATGGTACGATCACTCAATGTCTTGAAACTTGAGACATCCTATTCCAGATTGATGGCTTCCAGTGATGTGGATTGAAGTTGTCCTGTTACGACCCGCAGTTCTCTGTTCTGGTCACGTTCTAATTTCTTCATACCAGTTTTGGAAATCCACCGCTGCCAGGCTTGGCCCGCAAAGCTGAGTCTGCTTCGAATAAAGGCGTGAAAAAGCGCGAATAAATGTGGTCGATCCCATCCCCAATCCGAATGAGAAACGGCTCAAAGAAGGCGAATTCTGTTGGTTGCTGCTGAAGTAACGTTTTGGACATGCGTCTCAAAAGTCAATGCTGGATCGACAGTTACCCCAAGTAGTTTTGGCGTCGCGTTGTTTGGGATCACCTAGCCGACAACCTTCAGAGTCGGTTTCCAGGCATCATCATTTGTCCGGGTTGAGAAGAGACAAGACTCGCTTTTAGTTGGATTTAGGTGCAACTTCCACTCTTTGTTCCATGCTTCCATAATGTTGATTGCCTTCTGCAATTTTGCTTCGGCACGTACCTTGTCTGTAGATGACCCAAGGATCGAAACATCGTCTGCAAACATCGTGTTGATCATATCTTCAGGGAGGCAGATGGCTAGGTTGTTGATGTAGAAGATGAACAGGAGGGGTGCTAGAACCGATCCTTGTGGCAGACCTTGTTGTAGTCAAACTGAATTAACTATTGACTCTGTGAAGACGAACCCGGGCAAGACGATCTTGTAGAAAGGTTCGTAGCCACCGGACCTAATGTGGAGGAACTCCTGATTCTAGAAGATTGAGGAAAAGCTTTTGCTTCCATATGGTATCATAGGCTTTGCCGAAGTCGAACAAGGCCAATACTGACCCGCGCAGTGGCGTGGACTGGAAACCATACTCGATGCTCTGAACAATGCACAAGATCTTTATGGAAACCTGCCTGAATCGAGCTAAACCACCCGTTCATTTCAGCCACGAAGTACAGCCTGTGTGCAATGATATGCTCTAGATGTTTAACCACACATGATGTAAGACATTACTGGCAGGTTTTCCAGCTTTTAACAGTGGTATGATTGTGGCCACTTGCCAGATTCTGGGAACGTCAGCATCCTTGAAAGAACAGTTAAATATGGAGAGAAATTCCGTTAACGCTCGTGGTCCTAGGGCCTTTAGGAACGTCGGCGGGATGTTGTTTGGACCAGCTGCTCCCTTTGATTTTTGTCGGGAAATTTCTGACTTCAGCTCATCCATTGTAATGGAAGTACAGCTGCTAGGACGGGCATCTGGTGCTTTCAAGGTCTTCCGCAAGTGTCTAAGGACTTCCCGCTCTTCTGGTGTTAGGTGAGGCTGGCCACTGACAGTAGCATAGTACTTTGCCAACACGTCTGCCTTGGGGTTTCGGTCTGTGATGTACCAGTTCCGGTGGAGCATAGCTTCATTTAGCGAGTATTTGCTTCTTCAATGAAGTTTTCCGCTTTTGCCACGCCGTTTCTTTTCCATCTTGCTATTGTTGGGGCACATGGCTGCAGACGGGTTGTCGCCGCCACAGAGACCAGGATCGAAAGATGGTCGAAATCTCCAATTGGGTCCAGCAGGTACCAGGATGTTTTTGTTGACTAGTGAGAGCCTACCAATGAAATATCAGGTGAGGTTCCATTGCCAGGAATGCAACTGTGTCGAGTTGGTGATCCATCATTCAGGACACAACGATCGGTATCCATGATCAAGTTGACAAGATCTGACCCTCTCGCATCGGCTGGTTGGCAGGTATCCCATAGTCGTGAGTGTCCATTCAAGTTGCCCACAATAATCTATCGTGTGGAAACAGGAATTGCATCATAATCGAACTCCGCCTATTGCAGCTCGGTGTTTGGGAGGTAGACGTTTGACAGATTGATCTAATCTTTCTTTCCAAGTCTTATCAGAATAGACTGCGCCTCAAGGCCTTTCCAAAATACAGTCGATTCCTTCTCGAAGACGATGTCATTCTTGGTAAATAGGAGCAGAGCACCACCACCTCCCCTAATCGGACGATCTCACCAGATGGTTGCATAGCCATCATGTCGGGTATCTTGTTAGGCCAGTCTCAGTTTTGATTCTTGTATTCTAATGACGTCGACGCGGTTCTCGAGCAGAAACTTGTGTAACTTGAACATCTTGGCACAAACACCATCAGCATTCCATTGCATTATTGAGAAACTCCAACTTCTTTGATGGTGGTAATAGTTGCGAGATAATGGATGGTTCATCACAACTGAGAACTGGTAGCTGGTCACGTATGTATTCGATCAATCATTCCTTGCATGAGGGATATTTCGAGGAACCAGGCTTTGCAGTACTGTACTTCTTGTGGAATGGCTTTCGACACAACTGACATGTCACAGGGAGGAAGTTTGATTGGAGGTTGCACTTGCATTTCGTACATGCAATCTTGCCGACCAACCTGTTGATCACTTCTGGTGACATGATCGTCGTATTTTTCCGAACAGCTGAATGATCTGTCAATCCTTCATTGGGGTGGTGGGAGTATCATCAAGGTTGCCTCGATCGAGTTGATGCTAACTTGGTAACTGGCACACCACTACACCACTGCACGACACCATTCGATGGCAGACGGCCAAGCATCCGTCGGCTTCGCTGATGAAGGCGGCTGTTACTCCTCCAGTCTTGATTGCTTTCCCACACGAGTGACATGGAGTTCCAATAGCAAACGTGGGGTCGCTATGCTCTCATGCGGAATCCCGGTTTCCGGTTTGTCTATCCATGCAATAGTCGTCCCGTGTTCGGAACATTGCCACTTGATAATGGCACTTTTCCTCATTTGCTGGATCTGCTCTTCTGTGAAACCAGTGCACTTGGAGTGGCATCTGATCGTACAGCCACTTGCTACGCATTGAAAGAAAGCTCGTAAGTTCGGACATCACTGCCATTGGGTCGGGAATTTAAACTCGAACGCCATTGACGACTTTATGCCTGGTCTTCCTCTCGTCCCTTTAATCAGTAGGAAGAAGGTGATATGACATGGTCAGCCGTAGGTCCAGGATGTCTTTCTATGTCGACAGCTTGCAAAAGCAGAGCGTTATTGAAATACGTTGTATCGTATGCTGGAGATACCCATGAATATATTTCCATTAGAAAACCCTGAGGTGACACACTAGGAGTCAAAGACTCACACCCCGCTCCAACGTGAAGGCTGTCTTCTTTGAGGGGCTTCTTACCCCCAGGGACTGGTTTAGTACTTTAAAATTGCACTTTGTATTTTAGCACATTTCACCTGGTCTTCCAGAAGGGCTTTTGTTCCGTGCACAGGACGATAATATTGTGGTGAAGTTGAGACATTTTACGTAATTGGCCTAATCCGGACAATTTCATCAAGGCCAATATTTAGATTTTAGTCACGCTGCGTGCTGTTGTCGTCAAAACAGCGGCTTGTTTGTTTTGTTACTGAGGTTATTAATCCCTTATCTGACGTTTGTTTTGATTCATACGCAAATTTTATTTCCCTTTTTTGTACGTCACGAAATATTTGTTGTTGTTACGACCTGGTTACTATGACCAAGGTCATTTAGAAAATTGTATAAATACAGCATAAATTTTAGTGGAAATCAGATCAGCTCGGATAGGATCAGAGAAATGTGAGCA